>OZ018323.1:144301693-144460002 GCA_963969495.1 Ceratothoa steindachneri
TTCAGAAAATTGATTAAAATTTAGGCATGGTTGCTCTTTTTTCTTATATTCAAAAGTTGTATCAAAGTTATTTCTAAAATAGATTTTCAATTTTAATTTTAATCTTAATCTGGAGGAAGTAGCTACTGCCCCCTAAAAATAATAAAGCAAAAATGAAATTATTAGAGCAGATTTAATTCGAGAGGGGAAAAAATTGTAAGGATTGTTTGTTTTTGTATTTTAAAAATTTCCAATTTAATATATATTTGCTCTTTAGGCCTAGAAAATAATCTTCCATTTTAAATAGAAATAGATGAAGAAAAAGATCTGGAACAAAATGCCAGTGAATACAAAACACTAAACAGTCAACTAAATGGCAAAGTTAAAAATCCTCCTCCCAAACTCCAAAGATACCTCATACATAGACCTAAATCCAACTTACTCCCTACTGTTTCATGAGCCAATTCAAGAAATACAACTGCAGTTTCATCAAGAAAAAAACAACTATCGATGTTCAATCATCAGCAGGGGATCTCAGAGCAGGTGTGGGCCTGTACCTGGTGCCTACCAACCACTTTCCTTGTGCGTTCTGCCCTTTTAGGTAAACGATAGAGGAAGGATAACTCTATCACAAACTAGGATCGGGAGTGCCTATAGGCGAGCACCAACAAACCGGTGTCTCAACAACTCCCTACAGCTAAGGATGAAGCCTGGTTGTCACGAGCCTCTCCCACCCAGGTCCTTTTCCTCTCGATCAATATATGAGTCCAAAGACTTCACACATTCCTACGCGTTTAAATCTAGTGCAGGTTTGATGCCCTCAATATGAGTGCACCCGTCATTATCAACCTTGATGGACTTCCCAAAGCAAAAGCAAGTGTACTGGAAACTTTTAAAAAATATTTAGACCAATAGGCCATTGCCAAAGCTGGATAATATGTTGGCTACAGACTGAAGGAATGCCTGCAAAGTGCAAACTCCCGTAAGGAGTGACAAAGCTGCTCCTCTTATATTGTTTTATAGTAAAATTAATGTTAATGCTTTTTCCTGTGCTGACGGGATCCAGCGCTCCGTCCAGCCCCAGGTTAGCCTCTCTTCCTTCCTTCAGATAGCCTGTATTTCTCACCTACTTCCTCACTTTCCCTACAACCTCTCCCACAACTTTCTCTGGTCATAGAGGCTGACCTTCTTCTTAGCCAACAGTCCCAGATCGGGGCTGATGGGGGAGGGGACAATGTTCCCTAACCCCTGAGCTCCGGTGTGGGGTGGTTGGTTTTTAACAACCTGCTACATCCCCACCCATACCTTCCTCACGTCCCTTTTCCTTTTCTCTTCACACACTATCAGTTTTACGCCGTGCCCAAGGTGGAGCCACCATGCTGAAGGGCTGCCAGGTCACCAGGCAGGAGGGATGGCCTTAAATGGCGGCACCTGGCTCTGCCAGGCCCGTACACACCCCTTGCAGAGCGGGCTACTGCGAGGGGTGATGAGCTATTGCAACCTGTAATTAAAAGTGTCACCATGCCCAATGATGAGTCAATTAAAAGAAACAAAATCCCCTTATTTTTCCCGCATCCAATGTCCGAGCCACCCTTGGGCAGCTCCACAAGAAAAATGGAGGGTCCCCCCCCTCCCCTGTGCCTTTGCAGGAGACCCTCCATATTTCTCTAACCGAAGAGGAGGCTTACTCCTCTCATATGGCTACAGGTGTAGGGGCCTCCCCCTCCCCCCTTCTCTGGAGGTGCTTTTGAGCACCTCCCTGTTTCCAGTGGCAGTCTTCTCTGTTCTTTCCAAGGGGACTGCCAACAAAGCCAGCAGGCAGCCGTTAGCCAGCCGCTCCACATCGAAGCGGCTCGGTAGGGCAAACCCCCTTAGGGGGGAGAGGGGAGCCAGGACCCTCAGGTCGTTTCCCTCAAAAGACCAGCTGGCAAGAATATTGAACCTTGCCAGGGTCAAGGCATGTGCCTCCCCACACCACGTGAGTAGTGACAATGATGCCATCGAGACCTGCAATGTCGTGGGAGGGGGGATGGCCAACTGGAGGCCCCCCTGAGATAGACATGGTCCTTGAGACAACCCAGCCTCAGATGGTAGGGCCTTCAATGGGGGGGGAATCCGGGATCGGCTCCAAGCACCGAACCTTAATCCGCCCCCATGCAAGATCCTCCTCAAACGGCTAGGGTTTTCAAGTAAGTACAAGGAGGGAAGGGATCTCCTCGATCGGTGCCCCCACGACTGCAAGGACCTTCTCCATTTTGGGGAAGGACCTGACTGAGGCCGGTCCATCTGCCCTGGGGGCTCCTGCCAGTAGAGGGGAGAAGCGGGTTCATTCCCCGCCCTCCTCCTAAAAAGAAAAAGAACAGTAAAAAGACTCGGGGCTGCTCTCCATCCGCGTGGGCTGCGGGGACGGATGGGTCTGCTGCCACTTTGGTAAGCGACCAAGCTAAGATCCGCACATCCTCTCTGCCCCTTCCCCCGGGTGCGGAGCCCCCTACTAAGACGAAAAGAGCGCAGGGCGGAGGAGCATCGATAACATGGGGCCCCTCATTCAGAGGCTACCTGGCGTTTTTGAGCCTGCTGGATTTAAACGCTTACTTGTGATTCACTCCACTGAAGGCAGCATGTTGGCCAAGGGCAACATGATCCATCAGAGGAGAGCATTACCTAGTGTAATTGGTAGAGAGCCGAAGGTGACCCGTTTCTCGGACGGGAGCCTTCTGGTGAATGCGGCGGATCCCTCCGAGGCGGCCAAGATAAGTGCTATTTGGACACTTGATGGCACCCCGGTGAGTATGATGCCGCACTCTACCATGAACTTTGTGAAATGAGTAGTTTATGCGAGGAAACTCGTTGAATACTCTATAGAAGACATCACCTTAGAGCTGGCCAATCATGGGGTGATCAAGGTCGAACATGTGATGAGAAAACAGGGAGGGGCCTCGAGACCCACCCCTACACTCTTTGTCATGTTTGACTGTGACAACCTCCCTGAGTCGGTGCATGCCAGTTGGTACTGCTACCATGTGAAGGCATTCATGCCACTGCCGTGGCGGTGCTATTAGTGTCACCGCTTCGGCCATACGAATCGTTCATGTAGATGTGCAAAGTGGGAGTTACCTGAAACCTGTGTAAGTTGCTCCAAGGCTGCACATGATGTCTAAATCGTGTGTGGCCAAGTGTGTCAATTTCAGAGAGCCGCACCCCGATTCTTTGAAGCAATGTGGTGCATATCTCCTTGAGAATGAAATCCTGGCCGTTCAGGCCCAGTATTGAAGCTCATTCTGCGAGGCTAAGGACTTGGTCCTGGCGCGCCCGGCTCTCCCTGGGACATCTTATGCCTCAATAGTTAGAAAGGCACCCTCTGCTCCTGGCCCATCTAGGCCAATGACACAATTGTTTCCGCACCCATTCGGTGCCCTTCTGCGGGTTCTACTCAACCCAGGCGCTCCCCTTGCCCTAGCATGACCGTTTCCCATAAGGCAAAATGGCCACGCACCTACACCAAGTCATTAGACTCACAGGAGGCAACACCCATGAAGTTGGTCGCTAGGCCATCTTCCGAGGTTCCTAAAGGAGGACAGCAACAAAGGATCTTCGGCTCCTTCGCCCACTCTTAGTGGTGGATCGAGTGGCTCGGAGACGGTGGTTCATCAAAAAGAGGCCCTTCCCCTGCCTCCGAAGCCGTTACGCCCGCCTAAGGTTTCGAGGCGGAGGGAGGAAAAGACTTGCATGGCGAGACCAACCTCCCCCAATAAGTCCTCGAAGGCGACAGAGCCTTCAGCGCTTTGTCCGGCAAACAGCGCCTGGGATTTTGCCTCCGGGAAGCGTACGGCCATTCCCGTGAGGGTCTTCTGTTCGAGGAGGGCCCCCGCGTCTTCGAGGTAGGCCTGGAGGGCATATTCCTTCAATGGAATTGCCACAGACTCCGGGCCAACTGGGACGAGCTGCTGATGCTCGTCTCGTCCCGTTCCCTGTTAGCTATCTTTCTGCAGGAGACCATGCTAGGCGCGTGCCCCCTGCCCGCCCTCCCGGGGTATAAGGATCTTGCGACCCCACCACCACGAGATGGCCAGGCTGGGGGATGCGCGGTTTACACCCGGCATGATGTCTCCGTTCTTCCTTTAACTTTAGATACTTCCTTTCAGGCAGTGGCTGTGCAGCTTCACTTGGATAGGAGGTATACTATCATTTCTGCATACATTCCAACGTCAGCTGACTTCGACGCAGGGGACTTCCGCTGCGTCGTGGCACGGTTGCCGAGGCCCTTTCTCTTGCTTGGAGATCTGAACGGCAGGCATTTTCTCTGGGGAGATTACTCAATTTATCCCAGGAGACAAGTCCTTGCCGATCTGATCGAAGACCTTGATATAGGTGTCCTATATGTGGATGAGTTTACACATCACTGTCCGAGAACCGCTTCATTTTCCTGCCCTGATCAATCTTTGTGCTCTTGGGATGCACAGCCTGATTTTCATTGGGGGGTGGTCGATGACCTCCATGGTAGTGGTCACTTTCCCATTCAAATATCATTTTCATGGCAACTCTTGCCTGAGAGCCCACCTCGGTGGTGCTTGGCACGGGCGCGGTGGCCAGTATTTCAGGAAATGACTGAATTCCCTATCTCAGTCGAGGAGTTTAGGTCGGTAGATGAGGCCGTTAAGTTCTCCGGTAACCTCATCGCCGCGGGCCTGACTATACTATTCCCAGAACGTCTTGCCGCTTTGCACGCCGACCACTCCCATGGTGGTCGGCCGAGTGTGAGACGGCCCTCAAACAGAAGCGTTATGCCTACATGGGCTATAAGCGCCGCCCGAACGATTTCACTGTCGGTGAATTTCGTCGGTATATTTCGAAGCACGCCAGCCGCTCTTCTTGGCGGGCATACGTGTCTTCACTTAACGGGAAGACCCCTCTGGCAGAGGTGTGGAGGCGAGTCAAAAGGATTTGTTGCAAGTTCTTGCAGGACCCCCTTCCCGTTCTCCAGGAGAATGGGACCGCAATCTCGGACCCCGCGTCCGTGGAATCCTTCGCGACCGCTTTTTCCGCATTCTCTACTTGGGATGCTGCTCCGCCTGCATTGAATGCACGTCGTGATGTCGCGGAAGGCCGCCGGCTGGACTTTACCTCCAGAGGCGGAGAACCCTTCAACAACAGGTTTACTGTGAGTGAGTTGCGCCCCGCTCTTGCTTCGTGCGCGGACAACGCCCATGGTCCTGACGATGCCCCGTACGCCATGCTTAGACACCTGGGTGAGCGAGGCATGACCTTCCTGTTAGATTTGTTCAACAGGATCTGGGTGGAGGGTCTTCTCCCAGATTCCTGGCGAATCGCTACTGTGCTCGCCTTTCGCAAACCGGGGAGAGATCACTCTACTCCGGCTGGTTTCCGCCCAATCTCTCTAACCACTTGCGTGTGCAAGTTGATGGAGAAATTGGTAAATGTTAGATTAGCCTTTTTCCTGGACAGCAGAAGCCATCTGTCTTCTGCACAGTGCGGCTCCGCGAGTTCCATTCCACGTTGGATGCTCTGCTCCGACTGGAAAATGCCGTCTGCGAGGCCTTCCTTAGTAGACAGCACTACACCACAGTGTTTTTCGATCTGGAGAAGGCCTATGATACCGCATGTCGATACAGTAGCATGGAGACTCCCCACACCATGGGGGCGAGGAAACGCCTCCTAATGTTTATATCCGTTTTTGCGAGAGCTTCGATTCAGTGTATGGGTGGGGGAATTCCTCTCTGGCCCAAAGGAGCAGGAAGAGGGTGTCCCGCATGGAACTGTCCTCAGTGTCACTCTTTGCCCGTAGAATCAACGGCATCACGTCGGTGCTGCCGGCAGATGTTCTCGCTACGTTCTACGTGGACGACCTTTCGATCTCTTGGCGCGGCCCAGATCCCAACTCTGGAGCGTCGACTCCAACAGGCATTTATCCGCGTTTCTCCCTATGCCGAAACGCACAGGTTTCGGTTTTCTTTGGCCAAGACTAAGGTGGTGCACTTCTGCCGCCAACCACTGTATTTGACCGCCGCCTCACCTGGTTGTCTCATATTCGCAGTCTTTGGGTTTCTTGTACCCGCGCCCGATATTCTTAGTTCCGTGACGTTCAGCGCTTGTGGCGCTGATAGGGCTACTGCCTTACTTTTTTATCGATCTTTTGTTCGTTCGAAGCTCGACTACGTATGCGAGTTTTATGCATCCGCAGCTGAGCGTTTATTGCGGAAGGTGGACTTGATCCACCACACTGGCCTTCGCCTTGCGACCGGTGCCGTCTGCACTTTTCCCATTGAGAGCCTATTAGTCGATGCTGGGGAGATGCCACTCGCTCTACGCGTGGTGCAGTGCATCACTCGCATGTACGCGCCAGCCAGGCGCCTCACTCAGTTGCCAACAGCTCTCACTGCATCCACAGCTGATCTCGACGGGGCCTATGCCGCCGAGAGATGCCAGACATACCCTAAGCCCTTTGGGTTTAGGGCCAGGAAACTCCTTCGAAAGCTAGGTATAGCTCTCGGGCCGGTGGCTCCCCTGGTTCAGCCCAGGACGCCACCCTGGAGGGGACCACCATTTGGCTATTTGTCACCACGCCTCTGCTGATAGAGCTTGTACAGTGCCGAGAGTATTGCATTCGACTTTTTTGGATCGCACACCGTGTCACGCTGGAACCTTGCCAGTGTATACGGATGGCTCCATGTCTGAAGAGGTGGTCGGCTTCCACGTCGTTTTTCCTCTGTTTGAAGTCAGCGGGGCTCTGCCGGGCGCTGCGTCTGTCTTCACGGCCGAGCGGGTGGCAATACACCATTCGGTACGGGAGATTACGCGACGTGCCAGGTTCGGAGACCGGATTGTGATCTATAGCGACTCACAGATTGCCCTGAGTGATCTCGGGCCATTGGAATCTCCGCATACCCCGGTTCGCGATATCCGTGACGCCACGGTTTTGGCGAGCTGGGCGGATTTCGAGATTATCTTCTGCTGGGTTCCTGGACATGTAGGAATTGCTGGGAATGAGTGCGCCAAAGAGTCCACTTGGACTCTGTCACCGGACCAGCATTTCGCTCTTCCTCACACCGACTACATGGCAGGAATACGGGCAGCTCTTCGTACTGCTTGGCAAAGAAGATGGGAGATGGTCGAAGGGAACTTAAAGTTGCGTGCAATTGCGCCGCAACTGTTCCCATGGACCTATCCTCCAATGCCGCGACGGCTTCAGGTCGCTTTCTGTCGTCTCCGAATCGGATACACTCGTGTGACCCATCACCATTTGATGGAGCGCTCGCCTGCGCCCTATTGTAACGACTGCGTTGTCCCCCAGACTGTTCAGCACATTCTTGTCGAATGTCCTAGGCTGGGTGATCTTCGTGCACGTTACCTGTTCCGTTACCGTGATGGGCGGGGTCGCTACCTCCTGTCCCTTGTAGTCGGGACGAGTGCGTGCACATTAACTGGTGGACTTGTTTACTTTTTTGGGGAGGCTGGCCTTTCCCTTTGATTTAATTAGGTTGGTTCTTTCTTGTTATTGGTTTTCTTTGTAGGTTGCACTCTCCTGCGCCTGGGGGAGGGGGACCTCCCCCCCGATGCTGGTGCTTGCTTCCTAATTGTCATCTTCCCTTTTTACTTTTTTTTCAAGTTTTTATTTTAAAGTAGCCTATAACTAGGCTGTTTGTTAGCGGCGACTTATGCCCAAGTGGGCAGTCGCCAGATAGCCCCTTAAAAAAAGAGAAAAAAGTTAATGCTCTTGTGTTAACTTCCATTAGATTTTTAATGGATTGACAATTATCTGTCCCCTCGGTGTCTATTGTGGCCAATCTATGTCCGTTAGGGCTGTATCCACAAGTATGAAAAAATGTTGGGCATTTGTCTGAGTTAAAAAGTTAGTTTGATATTGGGTGGAATGGTACTTTGAGGGGGCTGGGGGTTGTGGGCTCATTCCCTGATTTATCATCTGAAGTGTTTTATATGGATGAATTCTGGTTGTGGGTCCCGTGCTTTGTTGTAGGGAACTGTAAGACCTAGGAGTTGTAAGCATTAATACTACCTCATTCTCTAGTGCTTGGACTTGGTATAGGCTATTTAAAGCCTTCATGAACAAATACAAATAGCTTAGTTATGAATTCTAATCCCCTTATTTGCTTTCTTCTGACTGAATCCCTCCAAGGGCAGTAACCATAGTGAGTGGAAACTTACAATGGCTTAGCCATTGGGTGGTAACCTAATTTGTGTTGACTTTTCGGGGCATTATAGTGACCCAGTGACCCATGATAGAATTCAAGGTTAAAATGTACATTCCCACTGTGATTTGCATTTTAAGAAGCAAGCCAGCCATAAAAACAATGCAAAACTTTTGTAGTCACTCATTTCTGAACCTACTTTAAAGTGCTCCAACTGAGATTAGTACCAGGTGTGTTAAAAGTCACACTGAAGTCTTTCTTGAATTTGTTTGATATTAAAGTTTTCTATGCATAGTATCCTAACTTGTTTCTCTGTGTGATGACTACAGGATGATACTATTAATGTTTTCTCAGATTTATTTTCCTTTTCTTCTCAACTTAATTTTATATTTAGATTGACTTAAAAAGTTATTTAATCATTAAAAACATTAATTTTTCTTTCAACCAGACAAGGAAGAAAATGGTACCTTTGTTTATTTCTTGCTTCATCAAATATGGTGTGTTGGTCACCTAAGTAGGTTTGTGTTTGTACTTATGAGTGCCAGTGCTCATTGTACAAGCTTGTTCCTTTTCACTCCTTTTAATCTTCTTTTTTTTCCTGCTAAATATAAATAACCACATTGATTACATAAATTCTTTTTGTCCTTGATTCCAACTACACCTCATTTTCTTAATCTTTTTTACTTCCACTCTTTGCACCTTTCCATCTGATTCTTTCATTACTGTTTTAATGTTATGCATGTTGGGTGTTATGCATAGTATGGGTAACCATGCTGCAGCTAACATTTGGAGAATTGCATGCTCTCCTGGCCCCAACACCTACAGAAAGATCCGTAACCATATCTTCCACACATTTTCACTTCCTCTCTCTCCTCACTTTCTTGACAGATTTCTCCTTACAAACTTTGAGGAGTAACTCCCCTCATTGGTCTTTACTTAGTTTTAAGTAATAATTAATGTTGTACAGTGGTACCTTGATTTATAAGTGAACCAACTTAAAGAGTTTTCTGTCTGAGATACAAGCTGTTGCTCGATTGATTTTCTGCTTTGTGGTATGAGCCAAGTTTTGAGGTATGAGTTATAAGTGAGTGACCAAGCTTCACATACACTCGCACTAGGTAGCGCAGCAAGTGCAGCGCCACATTCGCCCAGCCTCATTCAGTTCAGGTGGCTACCTTGCCGTGTAAGCAGCTCTGTTGTATCACACAAAAATTCATTGAAAAATATGAACGAGTTGGGCGTGTTGGTGAGGCAGTATGAGGATATACATATACGATGTGTACAATTTTGAAACAGGAAGAGTCGCTAAAGGCTATAACGCCAGCCAAAGGCATTAAGATTATTTCAAAACTCTGGACATCTTTCCGGCAAAAAGTGTATGTGGTTGACGGTGAAGCAGCTCGCAGGAGATACCGTGACTGAGAGCATCATCTATGAGAAGGCACAAGCCATTTATGGGGATTTAGTGCAGCAGACGGCTGGAACATCAACGGACTAGGCATCAGAAGAATCATTCAAAGCCACTTGGGGATGGTTCAATAAGGACTGCCATTCACTTCATTATCTGACATGGTGAGGCAGCAAGCTCAAATGTGAAGGCATCTGAGGATTTTATTAAAACTCGGTGAACGGATAGAAGCCGAAGGATATATCCCACAAAAAGTCTTTAATTGTGACAAGACATGCCTGTTTATTAAGGTCATCTCAGTCTGATCATCAAGGTAAAGTATGCTTAATAAAACCAGATTATTTTCTTACCTTCTCATTTATTATTTTCTTATGCATTATTTGTTATTCATAGTGTACATTTTTCTTACTTAAAAACATGCACTCTAAAAAAAATTGATGTGGTTTTGAGGGTGCTGGAACTGATTAATGGCCATTTCCATTAATTTCAATGGGAGAAACTGCTTTGATATCTGAGTAAATTAAGTTACGAGCTTGGTCACAGAACATATTAAACTCATAAGGCCTGGTATCTCTGTACTTGATTGTTTCCTTTTCATTATCACTTAAAATAACTTTTTGGATTTAGCATTTCTTGTTGAGTGACTGTAGGGAAGAATACCATTGTATTCTCATAAAAAATTATGAGACATTTTGGAAGCGCAACTTCCATCTTCACCCCTACAATATTTTAGAGTGAGTGTTTGAAGTTTTGTTTACTTAAACGGCTGTTACTATTCCTCCAGGCCTTGTTTACTTATATATGATTCACTATTCTTAGAGGCCTTGTTTATTTATATATGACTCACTATTCCCTAGATGCCCTGTTTACTTATGGGTCACTATTCCTAGAAGCTTTGTTTACTTATGACTCACTCTTCCTAGAAGCCTTGTTTACTTATGACTCACGCTTCCTAGAAGCCTTGTTTACTTATATATGACTCACTCTTCCTAGAGGCCTTGTTTACTTATATATGACTCACTCTTCCTAGAGGCCTCATTTACTTACAACTCACTATTCCTAGATGCCTTGTTACTTATGACTCACTATTCCTAGAGGCCTTGTTTACTTATATATGACTCACTATTCCTAGAGGCCTTGTTTACTTATACTCTCACTCAGTGGCATACCTAGGATTTTAGGGCTGGGGGGGGGGCAAAACCTAGAATTTTTATTTTGATTAGAGAAACAAAATTCTTGACTTACTCAAATTAAATCTTCACTTCAATTACTTGATTTCATCTAGCATGGGGGGTTTTATGGTCCAGATTCATGCTATCAGCGGTTAAGTTCTCGAGTTTAAAAGTGAAGAAAGCCACAGAACAGAATGAAACAAATTTTTTTTGTATTGTTACATGAACAAGAGATACAAAACACACACTTGAACATAGTCTTTATTGTATTAATAATAATCGGCACAAATATCAAACTATAAAATTGGTGAATTAACCACCATTAAGCAGTTAACAAACATTTCACCAAATGACTGCATCAGTACTTTCATGAATCATTTTGACAACTGCAGAACAAAAGTTCAAAGCAGGAGCCTTCGATTGCCCTTATCATGGAACATATCAATAACTTTGTCTGGGTCCATCTCAATGTCGTGTGTCATTAGTGCCAAAGCATCGAGACGCTCTTGAGTCATTATCGACCTCAGATAAGTTTTGAGTCTTTGAAGATGAGAGTAGGATCGCTCAGAACTGGTGGTAGATGATGGTACAGTTCCGGACAGTCAAAGGAGTGTTGCCACGTTGGGCAGCAACATTCGAGTCACTTCCTTGATACACTTTTCAAGAGTCCAATCCTCTCAATCTTCCACTCCACTTATTTCTGTCAATCACTCTTGAATTTGTGAGTTAGCATTATCGATTCCATCAGCGAGGTCTTGCTCGTAGATCTTGACAGGGAGTAGTTTCTTTGAAGTGTCCTCTCGAGCAAATCGGGGTATGAGCTCTTGCAATTTCACTACCTTGCACATGCATTTGTCGTCGAAAAGGCTCGCTAGTTTGGCTATCATTGCATCCAGAAATGGGACTAGTAAGGTTCTTTCATAGTACAATTCAGGCGTCGAGGCACAGAGATTTCAGTCCCCATGGCAGTGCTCATCTTCATTGCTTCAGTAAACATTGGCTTAAATGCAGTTGAGGATTCCTCTCTCATTTTCTCAAGCTTTTGCCTGATGACACGGATGTGTTCATACGCCTCCCCAAGATGTTGTGCTGCATCCTGCAACCCCTGACTCACAGGGAGGGTTAGATGCAAGACTGTGTCTGCCACTGTGAGAGATCAGGTAAAACTAGGTCGTGTGATTGCACCATGGAGGGAGACAGTGTGAGAGTCGCCATTCTCTGAAAGATGGTTCATGATGGATACGACAAAGGGAAATAGCTCAACTAGAACGGCAACACTGTTGTGGCGTTCCACCCACCGCGTAGGGCAGTACACCTTCAGATGTCGTTTCTTGTGTAATGATACCGTCTCATCCTTTTCAATCAGCTCCTCAAGCATGTTGGTTCACTTTAGTGATGAAATCACAGATTTGGCTAATGATTCCAAAGAGTACTTTGAACTCAGGATGGTTCCAGGCCTTCCCTATCACCAAATTCAGCTGATGAGAAAAACAGTGTATGTAGATGGTGAGAGGCTTAGCCTTCATGATGGCTTGACATCTGTTGAATCGACCGGACATTGATGCTGCCCCGCCGTAACCTTGGCCTCGCAAGTTTACCACATCCAGCCCAAGAGAGTTGAGGGTGTCCAACATCATAGTGGCCAGCCCCTGGCCTGAAGTGTCTTTGGCCTCTACAAAAGCGACAAAAATGAACACCTTCTGAGTTCACGGTGCAAAGAATGATGGATGTCTGCTCCATTTGAGCCGTATCTGTGGTCTCATCCATCAGCACAGAAAAGCCTTGCTCGCTTTAGTGACCAACTCGTTGCAAATTAGCTCACCCACTACATTGATAAGTTCATTCTGGATTTGAGGAGACGCATATGAAGCGTAGTGGGGGTGACTCAGAAAGAAGAGTCTGGAGTGCCTTGTCTCCTCTGTCAACACGGAAGCGCAAAGCGTTCCAAAGTATGCCATTTTTTGAAGCAAAGATGTTGCAGTGGCCATGAAAAGCAAGATTATTGCAACCCAGAAAGAGTATTGTTGCTACAATTGGTCGCAACTTTGACTGATTGGCGGCAATCTGGACTTTCCTCTGAGTCATAAGCTGATGGTCGATGGCCTGATCACTATCAGCAGTGTGGAGTCGATGCAGTTGTGCACGCTCAACGCAAGCAAGATGTGTGGCTGTGTGGCATTTGTACTACTGCCGCAGAGGTGCTATTTCTGTCACTGCTTTGGCCATACTAATCACTGTAGTTTCATATACAACATCCATACAAACAACAAAATCCTTAGCATACCTTTTAAAATCACTTAAACACTCAGGCCATTCATTCAAATCAACACGTGTCATTACACACCTTCAATTTACTAACAAAAGGACACATCTTTTGCATCTCTAGAATATCATCATCACTTAAAATCTCATTCTCATCATCCATGACCAACTCAATCATACTGCAAAACTTGACAACATTCTTTGCACACTCATTTAACCTCATCACCTCACATTCGCCTTTCATAAGACAATCCTTATCAGCATCCAAAGACAAATCATTCAATCTCATAAAGTCTACACCAAGCAAGAAACAACACAGCATTTGCTCATCTTTCAGATTCACAAAGTCATGCTTTACATTCACATCATTACCTAAACTCACTTTCAGACTCACCTGTTCCCATGCCACTATCATGCCATTCCCTAATCCACTTATCCGTAACTTCACAGGTTTATGCTCGCAACATCTAAACTCATCATACTTACTCAGAATCCTCGCATTCACTAAAGACACTTGCGCTCCAGTATCCATCAAACCACAGAACAACCTTTCACCAACTTTCACTCTCGCTTCCATCATATCAGGTCCACCATGTTCGCAATAAACAAGGAACAAGCACACCAACATCAGCACTGACATCCACACCATCATCAACTCCTACATCATCACTCACCACACACTCATCTTCATCCAGACAATCATTCTTCTCTCTTATATATGAATACTTTTCAATCGCCCAATTGTAGTGCACACCGCTCAAACATTGCAGATGTACCACATTAAGATTAAAACCCTTCATCTTCTCATCTTTGTAAACAATTGGCCTCTCACCACCAAAGTGCACATAAACAATCACTCCATACAAACGACTCGCTACAATCAACACTTCCTGAAATGGTGGGACCCCTTGCATACACATCGCTCTCAATTCTTTCATGAAGTTCCGCACCCTTGCCATATCAATGCTTTCAGGCTTCCTACATACTTCACTCATTACCTCCTTCCTTAAGTCATCCACACTATCGGGCACTCTCACATCTACTCCATCACTCTTCAAATCTTGCAAACCATTCCATACACTCTCAAACAAGGAATCACCACCACCCTTACTCTCCTTTCCATTCATAATCCCTTTCAGCAAATACTCAGGATCACTCACTCGACGCACATTTTCATCATTCGTACCAGAATAGCTTGACATCAAATCAGCCACTCCATTCCGTTCACCAGGCACATACTCAATCACATGATCAAAGTCACTCAAATCTTCCAAAGTCCCTGCAATCCTACTATCAGCCCACTTCATACGCTGCAGATACACAAGAGGTTGATGATCTGTTTTGATCACAAACCTCACACCATACAAAAACGGGCGCAACACTTTCAAACAGTACCTTATCGCAGCCAACTCTCACTCCACAGTCAAATACTTTTGTTCAGCAACATTCATAGCCTTGGATACATACCCAATTATTCGCCTGACATTCTCTCCATTCAAACGCTGCTCTTGCATCAGAAAACCTCCCATACAATACCCAGTCGCATCTGTATACAATTCAAGCATTTTAGCATTCACACTATAATCTGGATATGCTAATTCAACATCTTCAGCCGCTGCCTCTTTCAGTTTCTCATATGCCTCATTCATCTTATTCCACCAGACAACCGTACTACCTTTTTTGCCCATCCACTCAGTCAGAGGCTTACTCACACCAGAACAATCACATATAAACTTTCGCTGGAACTCAATCAAACCCCAAAACGACTTCAGTTGCTTCACAGTCACCAGTTTCGGAAACATTCGCACCTTCTCAACATACTTCGGCGAGTTTCGTAACCCATTCTCACTCACCATATGCCCAAGGAATTCCACTTCTTTCGCAAACCATTCACACTTCACCACTTTCACCTTCACACCAACACACTCCAACGTTCTCAACACACCATTCACCAATCTCACATGCTCCTCAAAAGTCAGTCATAATCAAAACCATCTATAAACACAATCACATTCTTACTCGCAAACTTACTCAACACAACATTCATTGCCCGTTGGCCAACCCAAAGCTGAGGTTCCGGAACTGGTAATGCCTCTTTGTGGAAGAGAAGGCAGTTACCGGCCAGCTCTCCTCAGCAATGGGCATCTGGTAATACCCCCGTACCAGATCCAGCTTCGTAAACCACTCCATCCCATGCATACTATACACACACTCGGATACCACACACATCGGAAACCTTTCTTTCACAGTCCTTTCATTTACCTTTCAATAATCCACACACAGACGCAATCTTCCATCCAGCTTACGTACAGACACAATTGGACTATTCCATGCACTCTCGCTCTCTTCAATCACCCCCAATTGCTTTAATTCCAAACACTGCTTCTCAATCTCATCAGCAACCGGACATGGGAAATGCTTCGGCCGCTGATAGATTGGGGAGTCCTCCTTCAGGACAATCTTGAATTCCGGGAGCTTTGCAACCCCGAAATCCAGATCACCCTTACTGAGGGCTCCCTTTCGTTCAAATATCATTCGATACACATCCTCCCTTTCATACTCAGTTAAACATCCATCCAATTCCACCATGCTCTTCACTTCATTAATCTGTCCATTCACATGTCTTTTCCCCTGCAGCATTCACCCTGACATCCGTACTATCATCCATGCCTACCTCATTGACAGTGGAGAAATGACCCAGTACATAGCCGACTTGGATACCCCTCACCTGTCCTTTCACCCTGGGGTTCGCCTGTACAATACAAACGGATAATTTATTCTCATCAAGCCATCAAACACACAAGCAACACGCCTTACCTTATAATATGTATACTTTCATCCAATATCACAGTGTTCTCACTCACATTCAAACTAACATCCTTACTCCAACTCACTCTAACAGACACCCTTTCACCCTTCACAAGCCTTACATTCTCCATAGCAGTCACCTCAATACCAGTAAACACACTCCTCAAAACACTACCATCTTTCCCTACATATAACTTATACACCCCAGTTTTACCAATCTTTCTCTCAATCTGATCACTTGCAGGATGCACAACCATACTATTTTTCATTTTCATAAAATCATAGCCCAAAATCACACCATACTCACTACTCACCTTATCAATCACCGAGAATTCACATTCATTCATTCATCAACATACCATTCATTCCAATCACAAGCACTCTCCTACTAACAATAACTACCAAACTACCCTTACACTCAGACAGGAGGGCTTTCTCGCTCACCTTGTCATACCCATCTCATATACCAAGCTCGCCTTTCAACCAGAATCTATTAAAGCCAGACACTCAATTCCATTCAATTTCACCTTCACACTCAGACACTCATACTTCCTACCAGACAGCACTTCCACACTAGACTGACTTACCAACACATTACTCACACTCATGCACCCAGAGGATACTTCAGTAGGTACCCTCTTACAATTCAGTTTCCCGCTTCAGACTTTCCATTCACACCTTGCGCTCTCAGTCTAATCCAACACTTTTCACTCAAATTTCCTTCCATCGCACAATAGCTACATACATTCCTCTGGTCACGACACATCCTCACATAATGACCAGCCTTTCCACAATTACCACAAGCATACTTCACACTCCCCCCCAGCAGTTGCTCCATCATTCAACCTTGGACAATATTTCTTCAAATGGCCTATTTATTTACACTCAAAGCACTCTTTCACACTTTCCTGGCAATCCTTTATCATATGCCCTTTCTTACCACACCCAAAACATGCACCAGATGTCCACCTACATTCTGCCAACATATGACCTTTCCTTCCACACCGACGACATTCCACAATCTTTCTCCCACCATTCGGTCTCTCGTTTGCTGGGACATACCTCGGTCTCTCTCTCATATATCCGTTCCCATGCTTGAAATTCATCTGTCCCCTTCCATTCGACCACCCTCAATTTACCCATCCATTCTGCCGGCCCAGGAAGTTCGACATCACTCCAGCTGGTGCAGCCTTCAGGGCATCCCTGTAGCTGACAAACTGCTGGGGTGGATGAAAGCTCCTGGGCTTCTTACCCCCAACATTCACACTGTACCATCCATCATCTTCTAGATCGCTTTCATCATCAAATCGTCCATCTTCCAACACATCCTCCCACATCAACCGTTCACCTGTCAGTCTCATTCTCTCCTTTCTCTTTCCACTCAGCCATTCACTCACCTTTTGCGGGATCGTGTCCAAAAACTTCCTCATGAGTGGTTTACATTCATTTACATCATCATCACCATACCTCTTTCTCGCCATACTCTCAAGCCTATGTGCATACATGTTCACACTTTCACTCTTCCCCATTCGAGCCTTCTCAAATTCATTCACCCTTTTATACTTCACACATACTTTCATTTGTTTCACCTGCCCAATCAATCTCTCCTTCACCACATCGTACCTCGGTTCCCCTACACTTGTAATCACGTGGAAAAACTCCAATACTTTTCCCTCCAAACATTCCCCCAAAACATTCATCCAGTATCCCTTATTCTCCGGGTACTTGAGCTTACAATATCGCTCAAATTCCCCGAAGAATTCTTCCACACTTTTCCCAACATGTAACCTAAATCTATCTATCTTTGGCACTTTCCTTATCAAAATACCCTTTCCCACATTCACTTCACTCTCACTTGAGCTGCCTTCACTCTCACTCATATCAATCATACCATCACTCTCTCCTTCATCCGAGTACAAAGAGTCCACACTCTTGCCTCTTACCTTCCTATTCTTTCCCTTTGCACCACTCTTCCTTCTTCTCTTGCGTTCAACTCTTTTTCCATTCTCCGTCCTTCCTATCACTCTATCCTCTCTAGACTCCCACACACTCCCATTGATCCCATTAGTCTTATCTCCTTCAGTCGGAGCAGGGGTCAAGGTCGGGATCCTGGGGCCGGGCCTTACCCCTTCATAATGTCATACAAGTCCGGCATCTGTTGGTCAGTCTGATTCTATCAGTCTCCCATTTCCTTCTTCATCCTATCAGTCTTTTCATTCATCCCTTTCATTTCATTCGTCATTTCCTCAATCATTCCCCGCAACATTTCACACTCCTCTTCTTTCTTCCTCAACTCTAGTCTCAATCGCACTACTTCTTCATTCAAAGTTTCATCTACAGCCATTGTTCCCAAGTTAGTAAAAAGATAGGAGAAGGGAAAAATCAATCAAACTACTTGTCACGCTAATTGGGTGTGGACTGCAATCCAATCCCGTCACGCTCCCGGTTTTGAAGTCTCATGTCCCTATTCAGGCACCAAATGTCGCAGGCCAAAAAATCTAGACTAACCCTAATCGATCCAACCCGCTTCCTACACTAATCTGGACGTGAGAAATCAAAGGAGAATGAAACGGATTGTATGTACAGTCCTTTACTAACAAAAAAAATACAATAATATTTACAATGATATTTACAATCAAAAATAAATAAGTCCTACTTAGAATTATTATTGATCGATCCTAAGAACAATGAAAAATAATCAAGTAACCCAAATAAAATTGGGACTCTACAGTCAATGAATAACAGAAAAAATGGCCTCACGTGGTACAACAGAAATCTTGTATTGAAAACTAGTGCCTCTGAGCTTGGACTGAGATAACTGACCTGTTACAGTTGTGTGGCTATTTTAAGCCCTCCTTCCTCAAAGCTAAACTATTTTACATTCTCAAGTAAGACAGAGCACGGCCTGAAACCTTTGTCCTATACTAGTGGCCTTAGGCTTTTATAATATTCTATCGTTATAGTTAGCTTCTACTACAAGGGTAAATTTACAAGTGCTGGTCCTTTTTTTTTCTTTCCAAATTATGGCACCTAGAAAGAAAAACCATCTTATAATAACATGCTAATGAATTTAAAAAACAAAACAAACAAACCCATTCCCATTCACACACACATTCTTACAGAGGGAGGGAGAGGGTATTTGAGAAAAGGGGTGGGAGAATGGCCCCTTTTACACACACTCACATTCGCTCCACCACACCCCTCTTTCCTTAAGCCATTCGACCACAGTCACTCATAATACACTCAATCCTTACTCACAGTACCTTTTATATTCAATCGCACCCTTCTGCACCCATTCACACTCGTCTACTGGTCCCTGGCTACATGTAGCAATCAGTCATCCTGTCAGTCTCATCATCACGATTGATCATATCGTCCACCATACTCTTAGCCCTCATTACCAGTTCTCCCATCTCACGACAGAACTCTTTCATACTCTTCCGTTCAGAACCTTCACTCTTCATACCCCCATTCATCAGCTCCTCACTCACAGCTCTCATCCAACTCAAGGTACACTCTTGCGAAACAGACAGGTCACTCACATCCCTTGTATTCTCAACAGGCATACCAGAAACCCCTTCGACTGGTTCCCACCAGAAACCTGAAAAATTAGCCACTTCATCATTCACTACATCAAACTCACCCCCTACTATTACCATTCACAAAACCCGAAAAATCAGCCACACTAGGTTCATTCTGCCCAAACACACTATCATTCATACTGTTCCCAAAACCAGAAAAATCAGGCACAGGCAGCTCACTCACTCGTCTACTTATACCAGCCAAATCACTCGCCTGTTTACGCAAAAACTCAAGATCCCCCATACCAGAAAGACTGCTCAGACTTACTTTCATTCATACTTGCATTCTTCCTTTCACTCTTCTTTGTACGCTTTCTACTCCCTGAGACTAAGACTAGCTCTTTCCCAGACAGATCCATACTATCACATTCAATCTCATCATCATGCACTTTACCTCTCTCTCTACACAGTTCATACACTGGATGACTCACTAGGTAGTCAGGAGGTTCTCTCCATCTCCTTAACTGACTCTGATGAGCCCGCACTCTCTCAGTCATACCGTCATTCAAACTCTCCAAAACATATGTCACCCCATTTTCCCAAACTCTCACAACTCTATAAGGTCCATCAAACTTCTCACTCATCTTTGACACATTCAACCTACCCTTCACTTCTTTCACCTTCAATACTTTTGCACCTAATTCAAATGAACGGAACCTTTCATGTGCCTCACGCCATACACTCTGCTCACTTTCACTCAAACGAAACCTATCTTTCACTCGCCTTTCAAAATTCATCACAAACTGACATGGGGACATTCCAGTTGCGCTATGCACAGTTGAATTATACGCCCAAAACACTCTCCCCAGACATACATCCCAGTCATTCACTGTCGTACTCATCATTCTCAACATCTCACACAAGGTTCTTATAGTACGTTCAGCCAATCCATTTGAAGACGGTACATACAGAGTTGTTCTCACATGCTCCACACCATTCTCTCTCAACATTTGCTCAAACACTTTCCCTACAAATTCAGGCCCATTATCACTCAGACATCTTCTAGGCTTCCATACACACATAGGAAAAAACAACTGCTCAACCACACGCGCAACAGTCACACTCCTTTTATCTCACAGGCGCTGCATACACAAACTTACTTTTATGATCAACCATACCAACATTCCCAGCACTCGTATGTGGCAAAGACACACAATCAATCACTACCAATTCAAACGGTTCTTTCGCATCCACTTTCAACATCGGTGGTTTCACTTGCATACCTTGCACCTTTCGCTTCTGACACCTTTCACACATAGTCGCTACATCATTCACAACAGTTCTCAGAAACGGATGGAACACACGCTCCTTCATACACTCCCACAACTCCTGTCGGGGTTACCCGAAGTCTGTGTGAATTGCTCCAAGGCCACAAACAATAAGTCCAAATCGTCTGTGGCTAAGTGTGTCAATTGTGGAGAGATGCCCCCTTCTTTGAAGCAATGTGGTGCTTATCTCCATGAGAAAGAAATCCTGGCCCTTCAGGCACAGGATCGTCTCTCCTTCCGAGAGGCTAAGGACCTGGTCCTGGCATGCCCGCCACTGCCTGCAACATCCTATGCCTCAATAGTAATAAAGAAATCCTCTGCTCCTGACCCCTCCAGGCCTCTGAGCTCGGTTGTTTCCACGCCCATTTGGAACCCTGCTGGTTCTACTCACCCCTGGCGCTTTCCTGGTAAAGCTGGTGGCACAAAGGGTCTACACCCAGCCCAGGCTGAAACCAAGAGGCAACACCCCAGAAGTTGGCCATCTGTCTTCTGCACAGTGTGGCTTCTCCAAGATCCACTCCACATCAGATGATCCGCTCCAACTGCGAGGCCTTCCTTCGTAGACAGCACTTCACCATGGTGCTTTTCAATCTGCAAGCCTCATACAGCATACGGTATCATGGAGACTCTTCACACGATGGGGGCGAGGGGACGCCTCCCAATGTTTATATCTGAATTTTTGTGAGATCGCGATTCTGCATACGAGTGTGGGGGGAGCCCTCTCCAGCCTAATGGAGCAGGAAGAGAGTGTCCTCAGTGTCAAACTCATTGCACTGAGCATCAACGGCATCACCTCAGTGCTGCCGGAAGATGTTCTCACTACGCTCTTCATGGACGACCTTTCGATCTCTTTTGACGCGGCCCAGTTGCCAACTCTGGATCCTTGACTCCAACAGGCATTGAACTGTGTCTTTCGCTATGCCGAAGCACACAGGTTTCGGTTTTCCTTGGCCAAGATTAAGGTGGTGCACTTGTGCCACCATCCACAGCTCCACCCTGACCCAGACTTGTTTCTAAATGGGTTGCACCTTATAGTGTTTGACTCGCACCATTTCCTTGGTCTTGTATTTGACCGACGCCTCACTTGGGAGCCTCATATTCGCAACCTTTGGGTCTCTTGTACCTGCGTCATGGATATTCTTGGTTCCTTGACATTCAGTGCCTGGAACGCTTATAGGGCTACTGCCTTACTTTTTCTTTGATCCTTTGTTCATTTGAAGCTCGACTACAGATGTGAATTTTATGCATCACATCTTGCTCTATGCCGTGCACAGTTCATTATTCGCCTGTACACACAAGCCCAGTGACTTCCTAGGTTGCCTACAGCTCTCACTGCATTCCATCAGATCTCAATGGTGCCTATTCCAGTGAGAGACGCCAGTCATACCCTAAGCCCTTTGGGTTTAGGGTCAGGAAACTCCTTTGAGAGCTAGGTCCAGCTCTCGGGCCAGTGGCGCCCCTGGTTCCGCCTGCTGCACCACCCTGGAGGGTACCACCTTTGATCATTTGTTGCCATGCCCCTGCTCCCAAAGCTTGTACAGTGCCGGGATTATTGCGTTTGACCTTTTTGGAGCACACACCATGTAATGCTGGAACCGAGCCAGTTTATATGGATGGTTCCAAGTTCCAAGAGGGGTCGGTTTCTACACAGTATTCCTCTATTTGAAGTCAGCGGGCTTTGCCATGCGCTGCGTCTGTCTTCACGGCAGAGCTGGTTGCAATACATTACTCGGTATGGTAGATTAGGCGATGTGCCGGTCCAGAGACCAGCTTGTGATTTATAGTGACTCACAAAGTGCCTTGTGTGCCCTTGAGGCAATGGAATCTCCACATCCTCTGGTTTGCAATATTTGTGACACCACAGGTTTGGCAAGCTGGTTGGATGTAGATATTATCTTCTGCTGGGTTCTTAGACATCTAGGAATTACGGGGAATGATCATGCCGATGAGGGCACCAGAGACTCTGCGAGGACTATGCGACCATACCAGCATTTCGCTCTTCCTCACACTGACTTCATGGCAGGAATATGGGCTAACCTTTTGGTGGCTCAGCAAAGAAGATGGGAGATGCCATTACCCTGCGACTGTTCCCTTTGACATCCCCCAATTCTTCAACTGCTTCAGGCTACTTTCATCTCCAAATTGGGGCACATCTGCGGGACGCACCGCCATTTGATAGAGCGCACACATGCGACGATTGCGTTGTCACCCAGACTGTTTGACATATTCTTGTTGAATGTCCCAGTCTGGGTGATCAACCACTTGTCCCTTGTACTCGCGACTGGTTCATCACACTAACTTGCGGACTATACGACTGTATGTTGTGTGTTGCATGCTCCTGCGCCAGGGGGAGGCGGGCCTACCCCTGATGCTGGAGCGCGCTTCCTTCTTATTAGCTCTTTGCTTTTCTTTTTTTTAATATAGCCTAGTCATAGGCTGTAGTGATTAGGGCAACTTATGCCCAAGTAGTCGGCCACCAGAATGGCTCCTAAAATAATAGTAATAAAAAAAAATCCCTTCTGTTTGAAGTCCCTGGCACTCTACCATGTGCTGCCTCTCTATTTACAACCAAGCTGGTTGCAATACACCGCTCAGTACAGGAGATAATGTGAAGTGTTGTCCAGTTCAGAGAGCGGATTGTGATATATAGTGACACACAAATCACTGGTGAGTACTCTTGGGGGAATTAAAATCGCCACATCCCCTGGTTCTGATATCTGTGATTCCACAGTTGCTGTAAGCCAAGCGGGTGTCAAGATTATCTTCTTCCAGGTACTTGTACATGTGGGTAATGAGGGTGCCAAATGTCTGCAAGCACTAGGTGATCAGACCAGTCTTTCACTCTCCCTCACACTGACTACATGCCAGGAATGAGGGCCACAGAGATGTAAAATGGTTGAAGGGAACAAAGTTACATGTCATTGAGTTGCAACTGCTCCTATGGACCTAGCCCTCATTGCTGCAACTGCTTCAGGTTGCTTTCTCTCATCTCCTGAATTTGGCACACTTGCTGGATGCACCGCCATTTGATGGAGTGCTTGCCCACACTTTATTACAACAACTGCATTTTCCTCCAGACTGTTTGTCACATTCTTGCTTAATCTCCCTGTCTGGGTGATCTTCACACACATTACCTCTCATGGTATCAGGATGAGCAGGATCACTGCCACTTGTTCCTTGTACTTCAAAATGGTTCATGCTCACAGACTTGTATACTATTTGACTTTTTGGAATAGGCTGGCCTTCTCAATTTAATTTCACCTTTGTCATAGGTTGCTGGTTCTTGTGCTGGGGGGAGGCGGGCCTCTGCCTAATGCCGGAATGTGCTTCCTTTATTTTGTTCCGTGTTCCTTTTCTTTTTGTGTTTTGCAAATTTTAGACTAGCCTAATGCTATGCTAGAATCTTAATTCCAGTGACTTATGCCCTTTAAAATCAGTCACCAGATGAGCGCTTAAAAGAAAATCCTTCCTATTTACCTCACACTTTTTAATTTGTCATCTTTTCAAGCACTTAAACTCTTTATTCAAAATAAAAAGTTCAATAACAGTGAAGATAATTCAAATTTTTGTGGACTTTGGAACAAATAGACAAAAATTGTAGATAAATGGGATACTTGATTAGATCATTAACAAGGGCCATTGATCAAATGGATACTTTTTTTTACTTAAATATTCACTCTTTTGTTATTTTCAACTTACTTTAGAAAAGCATTTTGCGCAAAACAAAACTACAATATCTAATTAGTGCATGACCTTTTTCTTTTTTTTTAATCAAGCCCATTATGCTTAATAAATAAATTTGAGTATATTTTCCTCATTTAGTATCATTGACAAGTTTATTCCAACAAAAACATCTTTAAATACCAGTACCAGGATAAAGGAAACTACCTGGTTATATGTGGGTAATGCTATAAAAACATCTGACAGAATGGTAGGGCTTGCTGATCTTATGCTTGAACACCAAAATTATTTATTTTCACACAAATCAAACTTATCCATGTTAACAAAGCCCAATTTTATTTTCTTCCTCACCCTTTAAAAGAACTTTACTAACAAGAACTTGTAAGAATCTTTTAATATGGCTCTCCTTATCCAACACATTGTATCAAAATTCAATTTTAATTTTCACCGTTCTGACTTGTCTCGAATATCAATGATTTTGCCTATGTTACTATTTTAAATCTTTCCCTTCCAATCTGCATATCCCAATTTTGCTTCCTCATATAATTTCATATTGTCATAACTTTTATGTTCTGACCACTTACATTTTTTTTCAACTAGTGTTTAGTCATGTTTAAGTATACCTTCTTTTACATTGAGTCCAAAATATTGTAGGACTTTAGATGGAAGTTGATTTTTTGGTTGTCTTTTTTAATCTTTCCTGTTAATAATTCTTGATGATTCTATAACTGCATGTTTCTTTAGTAGTCTTCAAGTTTTAAAAAGTATCCAAATTCCTCATTTGCTTAAAACCCTTATTTCCTTATTAGTTGCTGGTTCTTTTCATCTCTGCCAGTCTAAATGTTTGCCCAGGTCTTTGCTTCTGGTTATTAAAGGCCCAAACACAACCCTTCTCATGTCGCTTCCTCATTTGGCTGGAGAAATTGACCCCAAAGAATCCAAATATGTGTGGAAACCAGGTAACTCATCTGACCCAACTTTTCTGAAAAAGTAATCATGTATTACTTGACTATCTTTCCATGTATTTGTGTGTATATCAGCAATTAAAGTCCTAGGTGTGATTTTGGTTTATGGATCTGGAGAAAGCAACTTCAATTTTATAAGGAAGTACTATGGCAGGCTGTAAGAATATTGGGAATGGTGGTAAACTGTGTGATGGTATGAAAAGTTATGTTGAAGTTAGGCTTGGTGTGCATTTTGAGATTTGTTGGGATATAAGGGAAAAATATGTGCTGTCAGCATAGCTGTTTAGTATATTTATGAATTAATTACTGAGAGAAGTACATATGGTAAACTGGAATCTGGCTGTGAGATTGATGCTAATGACTGGGTATTATTTGCAATGGGAATGTTGATTGAAACATTTGATTGAATGAGTATTAGACTAGTAAATTTGAAAGGGAGTAAGGTGATGGTGTTTGGGATCAAATGGGGGTTGGTGGTGGTAGTATTAATCTATGCTGTTACCCTTGAACAATGTAGTTTTAAGTTTTTAGAATGCTAGTGGTACATTTGGAGCAGAATGGCTTTTTGTTTAACCTAGGTTAATTATGGGCTGAGATACAAGCCTCTATAATTTGGGGGGTTGGCTGCCAAACCCCCTAAATTGGGATGTTCATAACTTTGCTTCTAATTAACATATTGAAAAATAGATTTCACACTAAGTGGTATCAGCCAAAAATCTACCCATACATCAATTTTCATCAAAATCTGAGAGGATGTGGTTCCATATTTCAAAATTTTTGCCTGATTTCTGTGGGGGTTTTTCCTTCAGAATCTTTAAGGAGTATAATTGTTGTTTGTGATTGTGTGCAGTGTCATCTTTGATTGTGTTTGTGTGAGGTGTATCGTTGCATTTTAGATTAAAGGTCGACTGATTAATCAGCCATTTTGAGGTAATCTGGATAGGCCAATATTAGTCTGCACTCATGAGCCTAATATGCAAAAATAAAGAAGGAAGCATGTCTCTGTGTCAGTATGACTGTTGTGATATGATGTTAGTTCTCCGATGAGTGACAATTACATGATTCTATAGGCAGATGTCAGTGAATGTTCAGTTTGTGTAAAGTGAAGAATGTGTTTTGCAAGTGCTGTTTGATTGCACGCAGGCCTACCTGTGATAGGCATCTGCGATGGTCACATGGAGCCTTTTTTTGAAGTTTAGGTAGGATGGGTGATGTCCACATCACAGCCTGACCCAGTGTACTCAGTCATAAGTGAGGGAGGATTTTGATGGGTGGATGTTAGGGGGCTTTGAATGCAGCAGTGTGTTGTGTGAAAAGGGATGAGTGGATATGTTTCTGCAAGCTGTTTTTAGTTGGTAGAATCTGCATTTTATTTCTAATGTATGAATTAAGTATTTCTTTGTTTGTGAGATTGTACATTCTGCCATGTAATGTTAGGTGCTCTGACCTTGTGCCTCATGTCAAGGTGATCCATGAGCGGGGCGCCGCGATTTGCCATCCTGGCCGCCGTGCTGACGGGATCCAGCGCTCCGTCCGGCCCCAACTTAGCCTCTCTTCCTTCCTTCAGATAGCCCGATTTCTCCCCTACCTCGTCGCTTTTCATACAAATTCTCCCACAACTTTCTCTGGTCAGCCTCTAATTTCACAGGGTAGATGCTGACCTTCCTTTCAGCCAACCGTCCCGCATCGGGGCTGAAGGGGTGGGGGACAATGTTCCCTAACCCCTGAGCTCCGGTCTGGGGTGGCTGGTTTTTAACTACCTGCTTCATCCCCACCCATACCTTCCTCACATCCCTTTTCCTCTCATCTTCAAAATCTATCATTTATACGCCGTGTCTAAGGTGAAGCCGCCATGCCGATGGACTACCAGGCCACCAGGCGGGAGGGGTGGTCCCAAATGGCAGCGCCTGGCTCTGCCGGGCTTGTAAGCACCTCTTGCAGTGCGGGCAACTGCAAGAGGTGATGAGCTATTGCGTCCCGTGGCAAAAATAGGGTCACCATGCCCATGGATGAATCAATAAAACCTAAAACCCCTTTAACTCCCCCTTGCTCATCGACGGAGCCGCCCTCGGGCAGCTCCAGCAAAAAAATGGAGGTCCCCCCATCTGTGCTTGCACAGGGGACCCTCCATATTTCTCTAACCGGAGAGGAGGCTTACTCCTCTCTTTCGCCTACGGGTGCAGGGGACTCCCCCTCACCCCCTTCTCTGGAGGTGCTTTCGGGCACCTCCCTTTTCCCAGCGGCAGTCCCCTCTTTTCTTTCCAAGGGGACTGCCAAGAAAGCCAGCAGGCAGCCCTTAGCCAGCCGCTCCCCATCGAAGCGGCTCGGTAGGGCAAACCCCCTTAGGGGGGAGAGGGAAGCCAGGCCCCTTCGGTCGCTTCCCTCAAAAGACCTGCTGGCAAGAATTTTAAACCTTGCCGGGGTCAAGGCCTGTGCCTCCCCACACAAGACTGGCGACACTGCCAAGGGGACCTGCGATGTCCTGGGAGGGGATGGCCAACTGGAGGCCCCTCCTGTGATAAACATGGTCCTTGAGGAGACCCAGCCTCAGACGGTAGGGCCTTCCATGGGGGGGAATTCGGGCTCGGCGCCAAGCACCGAACCCGAATCCGCCCCTATGCAAGGTCCTCCTCAAATGGCTGAGGGCTCCGAGGCAGTAAAAGGAGGGGAGGGATCTCCTCCGACAGGTGCCCTTACGACAACCAGGACCTTCTCCATTTCGGAGAGGGACCTGGCTGAGGCCGGTCCATCTGGCCTAGGGGCTTCTGCCGGCGGAGGTGAAAAGCGGGTTCATTCCCCGCCCTCGTCTCCAAAAAAAGAAAAAGACAAAGAAGACTAAAAAGACGAAAAAGACTCGGGGCCTCAGACGGTAGGGCCTTCCATGGGGGGGAATTCGGGCTCGGCGCCAAGCACCGAACCCGAATCCGCCCGTATGCAAGGAGACCCCATGGGGGGGAATTCGGGCTCGGCGCCAAGCACCGAACCCGCCCCTATGCAAGGTCCTCCTCAAATGGCTGAGGGCTCCGAGGCAGTAAAAGGAGGGGAGGGATCTCCTCCGACAGGTGCCCTTACGACAACCAGGACCTTCTCCATTTCGGAGAGGGACCTGGCTGAGGCCGGTCCATCTGGCCTAGGGGCTTCTGCCGGCGGAGGTGAAAAGCGGGTTCATTCCCCGCCCTCGTCTCCAAAAAAAGAAAAAGACTCGGGGCTCCTCTCCATCCGCGGGGGCTGCAGGGACGGATGGGTCTGCTACCACTTTGGTAGGCGACCAAGCCAAGATCGGCACATCCGACCCCTCTACCCCCTCGTGTGCGAAGCCCCTGACCAAGACTAACACCAAGAGTGCACAGGGCGGAGCCTCGATGACATCGGGGCCCCTCATTCAGAGGTTACCTGGCGTTTTCGAGCCCGCTGGCTTCAAACGCTTCCTCGTTATTCGCTCCACTGATGGTACCATGTTGTCCAAGAGCAACATGATCCATCAGAGGAGAGGATTAGCTAGTGCAATTGGTAGAGAGCCGAAGGTGACCCGTTTCTCGGACGGCAGCCTTTTGGCGAATGCGGCGAATCCCGCCGAGGCGGCCAAGATAAGTGCTCTTCGGACACTTCATGGCACCCCGGTGAGTGTGACGCCGCACTCTACCATGAACTTTGTGAAAGGAGTAGTTTATGCGAGGGAACTCGTTGACTACTCCATTGAGGACATCACCCTAGAGCTGGCCGACCATGGGGCGGTCAAGGTCGAACGAGTGATGAGAAAACAGGGAGGGGCTTCGAGACCCACCCCTACACTCTTCATCACGTTCGACTGTGACAAGCTCCCTGAGTCGGTGCGTGCCGGTTGGTACCGCTACCGCGTGAAGGCATTCGTGCCACTGCCGCGGCGGTGCTATTACTGTCACCGCTTCGGCCATACGAATCGCTCATGTAGACGTGCAAAGTCGGGGTCACCCGAAGTCTGTGTAAATTGCTCCAAGGTCGCACACGATAAGTCCAAGTCGTGTGTGGCCAAGTGTGTCAATTGCGGAGAGCCGCACCCTGCTTCTTCGAAGCAATGTGGTGCATATCTCCTTGAGAAAGAAATCCTGGCCGTTCAGGCCCAGGATAGACTCTCATTCCGCGAGGCTAAGGACTTGGTGCTGGCGCGCCCGGCTCTGCCTGGTACGTCATATGCCTCAATAGTTAGAAAGGCACCCTCTGCTCCTGGCCCATCCATGCCAACGAGCACGGTTGTTTCCGCGCCCATTCGGAGCCCTTCTGCGGGCTCTACCCAACCCGGGCGCTCCCCTGGTAAAGCTGGCGGCAAAAAGGGTTCATACCCAGCCCCGGCTAAAACTAGGGCTCCCCCCTCTTCCCCCAACGTGACCGTTTCCCGCAAGGCTAAACGGCCACGCGCCTCCACCGAGTCGTTAGACTCACAGGAGGCAACACCCCTGAAGATGGTCGCTAGGCCATCTTCAGGGGTTCCTAAAGCTGTCCCCCGAAAGGAGGGCAGCAACAAAGGAGCTCCGGCTCCTTCGCCCACGCCCCGAGGTGGAGCGAGTGGCTCGGAGACGGTGGTTCCTCGAAAAGAGGCCCCCCCGCCTCCGAAGCCGCATCGCCCACCTAAGGTTTCGAGGCGGAGGGAGGAAAAGACTCGCATGGCGAGCCCAACCTCCCCCAATAAGTCCTCGAAGGCGACAGCGCCTCCAGCGCTTTGTCCGGCCAACAGCGCCCAGGGTTCTGCCCCCGGGAAGCGTACGGCCATTCCCGTGAGGGTCTTCAATTCGAGGAGGGCCCCCGCGTCTCCTCCGAGCTAGGCCTGGAGGGCATATTCCTTCAATGGAATTGCCGTGGACTCCGGGCCAACTGGGAGGAGCTGCGGAGGCTCGTCTCGTCCCGCTCCCCGTTAGCTATCTTTTTGCAGGAGACCATGCTAGGCGCGTGCCCCCTGCCCGCCCTCCCGGGGTACAAGGGTCTTGTGACCCCACCACCGCGGGATGGCCGGGCTGGGGGATGCGCGGTTTACACCCGGCATGATGTCTCCGTTCTTCCTTTCTCTTTAGATACCTCCTTTCAGGCAGTGGCTGTGCAGCTGCACCTGGATTGGAGGTATACTATCATTTCTGCGTACATTCCACCGTCAGCTGACTTCGACGCGGGGGACTTCCGCCGCGTCGTGGCACGGTTGCCGAGGCCCTATCTCTTGCTTGGAGATCTGAACGGCATGCATCCTCTCTGGGGAGATTACTCCATAAATCCCAGGGGACAAGTCCTTGCCGATCTGATCGAAGAGCTTGAGATGGGTGTCCTAAACGTGGATGAGTTTACGCATCACTGTCCGAGAACCGCTTCATTTTCTTGCCTTGACCTATCGTTGTGCTCTTGGGATGCACAGCCTGATTTTGATTGGGGGATGGTTGATGCCCTCCATGGTAGTGATCACTTTCCCATTCAAATATCATTTTCAGGGCATCTGCCGCCTGAGAGACCACCTCGGTGGTGCTTGGCGCGGGCGCGGTGGCCTGCATTTCAGGAAATGACTGAATTCTCTATCTCAGTCGAGGAGTTTAGGTCGGTAGATGAGGCCGTTGAGTTCTTCTCCGGCAACCTCATTGCCGTGGGCCTGACTACTATTCCTAGGACGTCTGGCCGTGTTGCACGCCGACCACTCCCATGGTGGTCGGCCGAGTGTGAGACGGCCCTCAAACAGAAGCGTTATGCCTACATGCGCTATAAGCGCCGCCCGAACGATTTCACTGTCGCTGAATTTCGTCGGGCTTGGGCTAGGTTCCGGTATATTTCGAAGCACGCCCGCCGCTCTTCTTGGCGGGCATACGTGTCTTCACTTAACGGGAAGACCCCTTTAGCTGAGGTGTGGAAGCGAGTCAAAAGGATTCGGGGCAAGTTCTCGCAGGACCCCCCTCCCGTTCTCCAGGAGAATGGGACCGCAATCTCGGACCCCGCGTCCGTGGCGGAATCCTTAGCGACCGCTTTTTCCGCATTCTCTAGCCGTGATGTCGCGGAAGGCCGCCGGCTGGACTTTACCTCCAGAGGCGGAGAACCCTTCAACGACAAGTTTACCGTGAGTGAGTTGCGTTCCGCTCTCGCTTCGTGCGCGGACACCGCCCATGGTCCGGACGATGTCCCGTACGCCATGCTTCGACACCTGGGTGAGCGAGGCATGGCCTTTCTGTTAGATTTGTTCAACAGGATCTGGGTGGAAGGTCTTCTCCCAGACTCCTGGCGAATCGCTACTGTGCTCGCCTTTCGCAGGCCGGGGAGAGATCACTCTACTCCCACCGGTTTCCGCCCAATCTCTCTAACTTCTTGCGTGTGCAAGTTGATGGAGAAATTGGTAAATGTTAGATTAGCCTATTTCCTGGACAGCGGAGGCCATCTGTCTTCTGCACAGTGCGGCTTCCGTAAGTTCCACTCCACGTCGGATGCTCTGCTTCGACTGGAAAATGCCGTCTGCGAGGCTTTCCTTCGTAGACAGCACTACGCCACGGTGTTTTTTGATCTGGAGAAGGCCTATGATACCGCATGGCGATACGGTATCATGGAGACTCTCCACACGATGGGGGCGAGGGGACGCCTCCCAATGTTTATATCTGAATTTTTGCGAGATCGTCGATTCCGCGTATGGGTGGGGGGAGCAGGGAAGTGTCCTCAGTGTCACACTCTTTGCCCTGAGCATCAACGGCATCACCTCGGTGCTGCCGGAAGATGTTCTCGCTACGCTCTACGTGGACGACCTTTCGATCTCTTTTGGCGCGGCCCAGATGCCAGCTCTGGAGCGTCGACTCCAACAGGCATTGAACCGCGTCTCTCACTATGCCGAAGCGCACAGGTTTCGGTTTTCTTTGGCCAAGACTAAGATGGTGCACTTCTGCCGCCATCCACGGCTTCACCCCGACCCAGATTTGTTTCTTAATGGGGTGCGCCTGGATGTGGTTGAGTCGCACCGTTTCCTTGGTCTTGTATTCGACCGACGCCTCACCTGGGAGGCTCATATTCGCAGCCTTAGGGTCTCTTGTACCCGCGCCATGGACATTCTCCGTTCCGTGACGTTCAGCGCTTGGGGCGCTGAGAGGGCTACAGCCTTACTTTTTTATCGATCCTTTGTTCGCTCGAAGCTCGACTACGGATGCGAGTTTTATGCATCCGCAGCCGAGCGTTTATTGCGGAAGGTGGATTCGATCCACCACACCGGCCTTCGCCTTGCGACCGGTGCCTTCCGCACTTTCCCCATTGAGAGCCTGTTGGTCGATGCTGGGGAGATGCCACTCGCTCTGCGCCGCGTGCAGTGCATCACTCGCCTGTACGCGCGAGCCCGGCGCCTCCCTCAGTCGCCAACAGCTCTCACTGCATCCGCAGCTGATCTCGATGGTGCCTATGCCGCCGAGAGACGCCAGTCATACCCTAAGCCCTTTGGGTTTAGGGCCAGGAAACTCCTTCGAGAGGTAGATATAGCTCTCGGGCCGGTGGCGCCCCTGGTTCTGCCCAGGACGCCACCCTGGAGGGTACCATATTTGGCTATTTGTCGCCACGCCTCTGCTCCCAAAGCTTCTACGACGCCAGGCGTATTGCGTTCGGCTTTTTTTGGAGCACATTTCGTGTAACGCTGGAACCGTGCCAGTGTATACGGATGGCTCCAAGTCCCAAGAGGGGGTCGGCTTCCACGCCTTATCCCCTCTGTTTGAAGTCAGCAGGGCTCTACCAGGCGCTGCGTCTGTCTTCACGGCCGAGCTGGTGGCAATACACCACTCGGTACGGGAGATTACGCGACGTGCCCGGTTTGGAGACCGGATTGTGATCTATAGCGACTCACAAAGCGCCCTGAGTGCTCTCGGGGCATTGGAATCTCCGTATCCCCTGGTTCGCGAAATCCGTGACGCCACGGTTTTGGCGAGCCGGGCAGATGTCGAGATTATCTTCTGCTGGGTTCCTGGACATGTAGGAATTGCGGGGAATGAGCGCGCCGATGAGGGCGCCAAAGAGTCCGCGAGGACTGCGACCGGACCAGCGTTTCGCTCTTCCTCACACTGACTACATGGCAGGAATACGGACTGCTTGGCAAAGAAGATGGGAGACGGTCGAGGGGAACTTAAAGTTGCGTGCCATTGCGCCGCGACTGTTCCCATGGACCTATCCCCCAATGCCGCGGCGGCTTCAGGTTGTTTTCTGTCGTCTTCGAATCGGACACACTCGTGTGACCCATCGCTATTTGATGGAGCGCTCGCCTGCGCTCTATTGCAACGACTGCGTAGTCCCCCAGAATGTTCGGCACATTCTTGTTGAATGTCCCAGTCTGGGTGATCTTCGCGCACGATACCTGTCCCGCTACCGGGATGGGCGGGGTCGCTACCGCCTGTCCCTTGTACTCGGGACGAGTGCGTGCACCATGACTAGTGGACTTATTGACTTTTTGGGCGAGGCTGGCCTCGCTTTCATTTAACCCGGTTTAATTGTTGTTGTTGTTTTTGTTATTGCTTTTTTATTGTTATTTCTTTTTATTGTTTCCTGTTTAATTTTTAAAGTAGCCTAGAACTAGGCTGTTTGTTTACGGCGACTAATGCCTAAGTCGGCAGTCGCCAGATAGCCCCTTAATTAAAAAAAAAAAAAAAAAAATTGACCTTAAGGACTATGCAAGCAATAATTGCAGTCCATTACTGAGTATATGAATTGTTTATAAACTGTTAGGCAGTGATTTAAAGGCCATTGTCTTAGTGTACATTTGTTTTTTATATTTAGTGTTGTGCTCTTTGATGCCATTGAGATGTGTGTTATGCTCTGAATGCCATTGAGACGTGTGTTATGCTAAGAATTTTGCGTGTTGTTGTTTATATCTCCTTGGGAGAGGATATCTGCTCCCTCTGACTGTTTGGGTGATTAATGGAGAAAGCTTTATCCTTACAGCCTTTGCTGTGAGGCTGTCCAGAAGGAAGGACTAGGCTAGAGGGGGGGGGGGGAGAGGCTGTTGCATAATGTGAGAATTTTATAAGCCCCCCCCCCCCTCTCATAGTGGTCCATTCAACTGCTACGAAGTGGAAGCCCTATTGCAACCTAACCTCAAGCATATTGCATCCATGCAGGGGGTTCCAGTCCTGGATTGCATCCAGGAGTCATTTCCACTTGAAAATATGACTAATCTACTCTTCCTCTTTTTTCTCTCGCCCTCCAGGGTGGTGGCTAGAGTTTAAAACACAGCCTTGCCTACTGGGTGCGTTTTTGGTGGTATGTGTGGTTTAGGGGGGCATTGTTTGTTTACTGGTGTGTATTGGTATTTTCATGTGTCACTGGTGTGGAGGGGTATCTGTGGATTTTGTTATGGCTATTTTCATTGTTTGTGGGAAACCAGATGTGCAGTGTGTTAAGGTGGGGCTGGAAGAGTTGAATGGCTATCTTTGTCTCACTGCACACATGTTTAAAGTTGTCATCTGCATATGAAGCCATTATATCTGGGGCAAGTGGGGTGTGGGTATGTCATGCATGTAAGGGTAGAGGTTAAAGAGGACGACAGTACACGCCCTGGGTCACATAAAATGTTCTTGATCTTGTTGACTGCCCAACAAATGTCACATGGGCAGTCATTTTTGTGTGGTGCAAATTGGTGTTATTTTTTCTGAAGTAGAGTAGGATAGCTATGAAATCTTTGCTAATGTTGTTACCACAAGTGTTCTATATTGTTATGCTCGGTTGATACCACTAGATTAATTTTGTAAGCTCTGTGAGAAGAGTGGTTGTTTAGTATAACGGTCTAAAACCATGTTGAGGTGCTAAGAGAATGTGAGGAGTGATTTGATTGAACAGTGGGAGGAAGGTAGTGTTGGAAGACTGTGTATGGGATTGTTAGATTATATGAGTGTGTTTATGAGAAAAAGGACAGGCAAAGAGACAACTCTCCATGGAGGGTATTCGCAAGATGTTCTGGGGGGGGTTTGATGGATGAGGCATAACTGAATGAGATGTTCCGCATATACCATCCCATGAGTAACTAAAGGTGTGGCATAATGACGATTTTCCTTGTCCTAAATAGGGCATAAAGGGATGGTGATGGGGAAGCTATTTATTGGAGTTGTTTCCAACTCCAGTTTGTAGAAAAGTGTTTATAGTTTCAGGTTTAAAGTAATATATTCTTTGAAACTTTCAGGTAAAATTGTCCTGACCCTACGCAAGCGGAAGCTATTCCGCTGGAATAGTCTGAATTATTTCCATCCCAGCATTTTGAGGAATTTTGAAAGCAAACTTCGTGAGGGGCTTACTTTTGTTGTAGAAAATTTCCGAAGCTACCCATCACCAAAGGTATGTTGTTGACCAGGACTGGTGCATAATGATATTAGGATTGGTACCTACCAATATTAGGATTGGTGCTTACCAATATTAGGACTGGTGCCTACCAATATTAGGACTGGTGCCTACCAATATTTGGATTGGTGTCTACCAATATTTGGATTGGTGTCTACAAATATTGAGTATGTTCTCTGTTTAGAGTTGGTTTATTCCATGATTTTGATTGCACTGAACCCCCTGCCCTCCTGTTAATTCCGTAATAAATACTTCACTGACCCCCCCCCCTCCTTAATTTAAAATGCAATAACAAGGGGGGTATCACCCACTAATTTTGTAAGGAGGAAGCTGTAAAGATAATTTGTTAGAGAAATGGAAAATGTCTGGAAAATATTTAGCTGCTGACATTTGAGTGGCGCAGAGAAACTATGGGTGTTGGGGTTTGTACGGCACAATTCTTCAAATCTAAGCCACAGCAAGGTTGCCCATACTAAACATGACATACATCCCTTTGTGCTCAGAGTGGATATATAAGAAAAAGAAAGATAGGACTAGAAAGAGAAAGGGGTCGGAAGAATGGTGTTTAACACTCCCCATTGTCAAGAAGGTGGGGTAAACCAGTCCCCCCACTCCCACTAAGGTTGTACCATGTGCAGACTTTTACATGTGGCACCTAGAGGGAGGCGGGCATCTCTTACCAGTTTCTTTATGATCACCTTAATTTTCTTGCCCTGGGGGTAATTTTATGGGCTAGTCACTGAGGAGCTTCAATCTATACAATTCTGTTTGGCTCCTAGAGGGAGGATTAGGCTGTTGCTCTTCTCTATTATTTGAGGATAGTAGTATTTTTTTAAGTCACTCTTCTCCCTTTCCCCTCTTTCTTTTCTCTCTCTCCTACTACATCCAAACATGCCCTGATGGTGCACCAGGCTTCCCCAACTGGCACGTTGACAATCAGCTTGACACCTTATGTGCTTGCTCTGGATAAAGGTTAATAGGTTAGCATTCTGGTTTTATAAATGGATCCATCTGCCCTATGGTGGAGATATATTATGTATGCAAAGTCGCAGTTACTAGGGCCAAGGGTGATTCTGTGCTCACAAAGCCTAATAAGTAGGGTGCAGAGAGCTATCACATGTTGCTCCCACATAGAGGTAGCAACATAAAGGTTGTCAAAGTAGAAGGAAACGTACAGAAAGTCATCCACAATCCTTCGCATCATCCTGTTATAGTTGCTACATGCAGTGACTAACCCAAAAGGGAGTTTTTAAATTGCATAAAACCCTTGTAGGTGGCAAAAGCAGTATACTTACGTGCGTTTTTACGTAATGAAATTTGGTAGTAGGCTTTGCAGAGGTCCAACTCAGAAATAAATTTAGCTTCCTCAAAAAGGTGTAGATTTTTGTCTATAAGTGGGATAGGCTCTGCATCAGACACTCTGACCAAATTTAATTTTCGAAAATCGTTGCACATGCAGAAAGTTTGGTCAGGCTTACGAACCAGGACTATCGGGGAGCAGTAATCTTACTTTGAGGGCTTGATGATATGTAAGGCTAAAAGATTGTCCACTTCAGCAACTGGGGGTCTCTGAGATGACATCTTTAAATACATTTAGCAATTGCTGCAGCTTACTCTTTTGAAGAGGCGCTAGCCTGGGCGAGACATTCAGCATGGAGGAAGACATTTCGTTGCACATGCAGAAAGTTTGGTCAGGCTTACGAACCAGGACTATCGGGGAGCAGTAATCTTACTTTGAGGGCTTGATGATATGTAAGGCTAAAAGATTGTCCACTTCATTAAATGCTTTCCGAAGGTGGATGGGAAGAGGATAGGGCTTCGATCGAACAGGTTCTTGAGTCGTGAGAACGGTGTCATGCTCAAATTGATTGGAGCAACTGGGGGTCTCTGAGATGACATCTTTAAATACATTTAGCAATTGCTGCAGCTTACTCTTTTGAAGAGGCGCTAGCCTGGGCGAGACATTCAGCATGGAGGAAGACATTTCCGGGGGTCCAGGTAAAGATGGGATACGGTGATCACCATCTTGTTTAATGCATACTACTTGCACAGCATTGAGGAGGTCTTGCATGGCATTGAGGAGGTCAGCGGGATACACCACTTCTAACAGGAACTCTTCATCGAGGGTCACAATATTGTTGATATACTCATGTTGGTGATATTCTTCAACATATTGATTTGGAAAACCTTCATCTTCTGAGGGGGTTCAAATCAGGTAATCCACTGGTCCTTTTACCTCTAGAACGGAAAAGGGGCCCTTCCATTGGTTCAGCAGTTTGTTACTGTGGGAAGTAGCAGCAGCACCTCCTGCCAGGCTTAAAACTTCTTTCCTTCACCTTTAAATCAAAATAAGTTCAATACTTCTCCAAATTTACCACAGCATTTTGGTACGCGATGTTGGTACTTATCTCAAGGCACTTTCGGAGCTCTAAGAGGTACGAATAGGATGATTGGATTTCGTTATCTATTTGGGAATTGGTAAAAAGTTCCTTTAAATTAGCAAGGGGGCCCTAGAACATTACAGCCATACAGTAATTTGAAGGGGGCAAATTCTAGGGTCCTATATGGGATTTCACAACACGCAAACAGTGCCCTTCTCCGGGCTGATCTATACACAATTTTCTGAGGATTGCTTTCAATATGCCATTTAGTTTTTCACAAACTCCTTTTGTGGCTTGGTGGTAAACAGAGGTTTTACCATGAGGAGCTTGCCGACATACTCCATAAGCTTGGAGGTAAATTGTCTTACTCGATCCGACAATACCTCTTTCAGAATTCCAACCTGAGAAAAAATGGAAATGAGGGCTTCGGCGCATGAAATGCTATTAATGTGTTTATGGGGAACTGCCTCAGGAAATTGGGTAGCGAAGTCTACCAAAGTGAGGATATAACTGTGTCCTTCACTAGACGGGCGATGAATAGGGCAATAAGATCAATGGTCACACCGGAAAAAAAAAGTTCCCGAGATGATCAGGCTTTTGTGAAGGGGGGGCTGGCTTTATGCTCCCTTTTGATGATGTCCTTTGGCAGGCATTGCATGATTTGGAGTAATCTGCAATTTCTCTGGCCACACCTGGCCAATAAAGATACTTAAAAACCCTCTTGAGTGGTTTTGTTATGACTTAAAATAACGAGAATAAATTATCATGAGAAATCTGGAGGGCTTGGGAGACGTGAGTGTGTGGAACGCACAAGGAGTGTGTTTCAGGTTTAGTTCTGTCGGAACATTTACGAAGTAACAGCTCATCCTTGACAAGATATGAGATGCTTTTTCCACCGTGGGAAAACTCTTGCTCATGAGTCCTGGCTTTCTTCCAATGGGAGAGAAGAGTTGCGCACCCCCTTGGGGCGCAGGCAAAATCCTCATTCAAGAGGGTCTCCATCTCTGGATCGACAGGGCTTTCTAAAGGAACGGGTTCCTGGGAAGCCTTAGTGGCTTGGGCACTGGTACTCTGGCTTGTGCTACTGGGTTACTTGTAACCTGTGAGCTCTGACCAATCAGTACAGAACAAAATTTGATTGGGGCTGCTCCCACTTCAACCCAATCAATCAAATATTCACATTTGATGTGGCATTTTACAATAGGGAAACAATTCGCTCGGCTGAGGTAATCATGGACCACAGCGAACTTTTGGTGGTCAGGACCGACTGGGGGAAGTAAATTCTCGGGTACCACAAGGCATGTGCACCCAGTGTCATGTACAAGGGTGGATACACAGCTCCATTTTGAAATTTCAAACCACTGGGGTTGCTCTTATTAAAAAGAAAACTTTCTTGGTGACCAGAGTTGTTGGTCGACAAGAGAGACGTAGTGGTGTACCTGATGGGAGGACACACTTCTGAATTGCATTTTGAGGGCAGTTTGTGTGTACATGACCTATTCCGCATGTAAAACAGATTATCTGCCTTCTGGGGAATAACAACACAGGGGGAGCTGTAATTATGGGCTTAATGTCTCTTGGTGCTGAAGGAGGGAGGTTCCTGGGTTTTGAAGGGCCTTGAACTTTCAGGAATTTAGAGGTGTTTCTTGGATGAGGGGGGGGGGGGGGCTGGAGTTATTAATCTTAAACTTGGGAAGAGATGGTGGAGGCTTCTTATTAACCTTGGGATACAAGTTATGGCTACTTGCATAAACATCAGCCTCTTCTAGGCATTCCTTGAATGTAGAGCAGTGCTTGTTCTTAATGAAGGCACAGATTTTGTGGATCAGGGAAGCTAAAAATTTATCTATTAGGATGAAGTCCAGAAGAGACTCGTACTCTTGGGGGACTTTACAGGCATCTAACCAAAATTGAAGGTGTTTCTGGAGGGTGTACCCAAAATAGCGAAATGTCTGACTGGGGCAGATCTTTTTGTGACAGAAACGGGCACGATACAAGTCTGAGGTTATATTCACAGCAACTAAGAGTTTGGACTTAAGGGTAGAGTAGTCCACAGTGGACTCTGAGGAAAGGGAAATGAATATGTTTCACAACTCTGGGTTTAGGAGTGGGAGCAATTTGGTGACTCCATTTACCTCAATGTCCCAATTGTTGATTTAAAATGCGTAAGATATGATCCAAAATCTTCTCCTTCTTTAAAGACGGGTAATCTTACTGATGGGGATTGTGGAGTTTTGGTCCAGGAGTTAACTCACATTGACTCCAATTGATTATGGCTTAATTCCAGTTCATGCTGCCTTATTCTCTCATGCTCTTCCATTTCTGCTTCTCTTAGTTCTTTTGTTCTCTCTTCAGCTTCTCTTAGTTCTTTTTTCCCCCTTCTTAGGTCTTGTTCCTTCACTCTTCTCTCTTCTTCCTGAATGTTAATAATTCTCGGTCCAACAGGCCCAATGACTCTCCTTGACTCTTGAAACATCAAACAAAGAAGCCATCTTGTTGGCCTACTTGAGGGAGCGTAATACGCGAATGGGGCTATTGATGTAGTGAAATTTCTCTGCAATATAAGTGAAGCCTAACTTTTCCCCAAAACAAATATTCAAAAATTATCTCACTAAAGGAACACTAAAACTCTTCCTACATTGTTAGGATGGGTTAATCTTTCTAATCCAGCTGGGGATTAACTCAAATATTCCAGTAAATGGAATACACAAACACAAAGAATGGGTCTCAACTAATAATCTAAATTTTAAATAGTTAATAGACTAATGTTCCACTGAGCTAGAACTAACTTTGTACTTCAGCCAAAATAGAAAAATAAAGAAACTTCAGTAATGAGAGGGAACTACTAAAACTCAAAGGGGATGTAAATCAACTAAACTGATTTACTATGTAATAGACCTCACACACTTGACACCATTTTTTATATTATAGAAGTAATATATATATATATATGTCATGTACACCACTCTATACCATACACTCCTATATTATGTGGGGGGGGGGGGTGACCTACTGCAACATGAACCAGAATTAACAACTGACTAGGAGGTCAAACTTGCGTTAGTTTCAAATCCTTAATATTTAGACAGAGTGCATAATTGCTTGGTGAGATAGATTTACTTGAATAGGTGGAGAGTATCGTTCAAGGTTAGTTAAAGATGAAACAACAAAAATATAATTTTATTTACAAAGATGAAAATAAGAATAATAATAGGCAAAATGGAATTATTTAAATTGAAATAGTTTCTTGATAATTATAATGAGGAGGGATTCTCAAATTGAATTAATGTCTTAGGGATCGGTGACTTCGAGGAAGGTCCTTCTTGCGATGAGATGAGAGGGAAACGATCCGATGAAGCAAGTGGGGCATGATCCGAACCAACCTTCCGATGAAGATAGCCATCTTCAAAAATGATGTTCGATGGGAAATGTGGGATTCTCATAACTCCACTGAAAGACGAATCTTCTTTTTCATCAAAGTTAATCGATGGAGATTTTCTTCAGTTCAATTAAAGGAAGGGAAACTTATGCAAAATTCTAAGGCTTGCCATTCACAGAAGCTACCAATTGACTAGGGTAGAATCACGGCGGAGAAAATCTCACTTATCGGATGATGCTTACTGGACTCGAATGATGGGGATGGCCTTGGTGTGCATGCTGGACTCGTCGAAGTACAGTAAAACCCGAGTATTTGTATGCCCAATTCTGAGGGGGAAAGGAGTCTTAGGGGTCAGTGACTTCAAGGAAGGTCCTTGTGTTGAGGCAAGTGGGGCATGATCCAAACCAACCTTCTGATGAAGATACCCAATCTTCAAAGATGACGCTCAACAGGAAATGTGGGATTCTCATAATTCCACTTGATAAGGAAACTTCTTTTCCTCAAAGGTAATCAATGGAGATTCTCTTCAGTTTGATTCAATGAAGAAGGGAGACTGTTACGCAAAATTCAAAGACTTGCTGTTTACAGAAGCTACCAATTGACTAGGGTAGAATCACGGTGGAGAAAGTCTTTCTTATCAGATAATGCTCACTGGATTCAATGATAGGGACGGCCTCGATGTGCATGCTAGACTCATTGAACTACAGTAAAACCTGAGTATTTGTATGCCAGATTCTGAGGGGGAAGGGGGAAAGGAGTCACAAGCTCAAGACATCTTAATTTGTAGGCAGAGGTGATTCATTATTTAGCAGTAAGAAGCGAAACATGGCTGCTCTTTCTCGCCTCATCACCGGGGAGGAGGCTTGGGATGAGTTTGCAGGATTGGGGAATATTTCCCCAATAAGCTCAGGAGTCAGAAATTTGTGAATGTTGGAACATGAAGTGACGTCCATGGTGGGATACAATTGCCTATAGTTTCCAATAAAGTGCCGCTGGGGGAGGGTCAGAAGTTGTTCTTTTAAAGCCAGTAACCCAGCATTCAATCCATTTAGCATTATTGGAGTGATGGGAACCTCGGTCACCCCCATGTGAGAACCTCAATAGGATGCAAGTCCCAAACGAGATTCCTGATGCCACAGGAGATATCCCCATGGAGCTCTTCCCTAGCGGAAGAGGAGACCTCGAGATTAGAGCTAAGGTTTCCCATCCCAGGAAATGGTGCCCTTCCTTGTTGTGGATTGGGGCTTGGTAGGTGACCTCTATGCAGAAGTGCCTTCTAAAGGGTGGCAAATCATATCCTCTTTCCTCTAACCATTGTGATTCTTAATTTGTTTGACAATCATTTCCTTCCATCCTGACTATTGACCTAATTTTATTTAGAGAGGGTAACAGGATAGTGTTGTTGCAGTCTTCACCACCAGTGACTCCACATCTCAAGTAAAAACAAAACAGAACCCCCCCCCCTCCCCCATCTGTGGGTTTTACCTCTCCAGGGCTCACTGTGCGCAAAGCAGTCGCACCCTTTTACAGTCATTAACTTAGAGGGGGCAAATTTCAGGAAAGTGGCAATGAAACCTTCCCTGTATTCTTCAAATTCTATCCCACATAAGGTGGTTAACAGCAAGGGAACATTGCCCCCTCTTCACTCTCCCTGATGCCTTGAAAGTGGAGCTTTGGATGGCAGGGGAACTCCAGCCCAAAGTGTCTATGATTTGAGGCAAGTAAGGCTCGTACAATGTGCATGCTCATCTTCTTTAAGACCTCTTTAAGGCAGCAGGGCATTCTGCAGCCAATAGCCCTCGGGAGTTTTACCTCCTCGATGCTTACGCCCATTCCTTTATGTCTAACTTTAAGATGACTGGTGGTTCCTTCCAAATATACATATCTGAAGGGCACTTTCCTGCACTGGAATTGCTTTGTACTCTAGGCTAATTGGGAGGAGCTGTGTAGGCTTGTCTCCTCCCATTCCTTTCTAGTTTAGGTGTTTGTTTTCAAGAGACCATGTTGAGTGAATCCCTTCTGCCTATCCTTGCAGGGTAAAAGTGTTTCACAACTTCCCCCCATCCCTGGATTATGGATGAATGAGAAATTTATACCCAATATGATGGCGCCATTCTTTTTGGGGCTTTAAATACTCCTTACATTTATTGGAAGGCCTCCCCTTGTCCCCATATTATAGAAGATTTCCATGAGACAGTATTAACATGTATCATAAGCCTCCACTAGATTGAATAATACCATGGTGAAGTGTCGCTTACCAAAAGACTCATAGATAGCACTTTCCAGATGGAGCAGAGCATGCAACATAAGGAAGTTGTGCTTGTCTGGAGATGTGACCTCCATTGTTTAAGAAATAAGCTAGCTTAACCATTAACATTTTCTTCAACTTGTAAACATGGGGTTAGAGAAAATATATATATAAAAGACACCCCAAGGTGTACTGATTCCTTGCTGGCTTGTCAAAAGCAAGCACGGTGCTGTTCCTCTCAGATCCTGTTGAACAAAGCTACAAAGGTCATAGATAGATACAGTTACAAGTAGTCACAAGGAAAGCAAGCACCTTAAAAGACCTTTTGGGCCTAATATATACACAAAAAATAAGTAGGAGACAAATGGACAGTAAAGCAGAAGACTCTTCCCACCCACTATGCGAGTATGGAAAATTGAAAAGATATCAGGTTTAGTTGAAATATAGAGCTCAACCAGAATTTTTTAACAGTAAAGCTTTTGAAAACTACCTAGTTAAACAATAATAATATCAAAATTATCATTGAACACAACAATGATAACAGGAAATAATTATTATACATTCCAATGCTTGGAAATCTTCATTTAATCTTTATATACCTATTTATATTTATTCTATATTTTCTGTTCATTAGAAAATGTGCATTTCGATCCTGAGAATCTTGTCATGATACTTTTTTTTCTATTTCTACACATTTATTGATTCCTTTGTATTTACAATTTAATAACTGAGTGTATATATGATTGTGTCTAATTTTTTCTTACAAGCATCTAGAGTATTGCTAGATTTTACATCCTGTGGCAGCTTATTCCAAAGGCTTACAATTTTATAGAAAAGAAATTACCAGATATTTTATAAAATGCAATGGTACTAGCTTCATCCTATTGTTCTTGTCTCATTGTCATTTAACTTGAACCATATTCCAACTTCTACATTTTCAATCTTATTTAATATCTTAAAGGTTTCTATGATTTGGCCTTGCATTCTCCTCATTTCCAGGCTAAATAGATATAGTCTTTTCAATCTTGTTTCCTAGTTATGTTTTCTTAACAATGGTATTAGTTTTGTTGCTCTTGCTTGAACTTTCTCAAGCCTTTCAATGTCCTTCCTTAAATGTGGGGACCAGAACTATGCACGATATTCCAAATATGGGTAAACTAATGCATTATATAAATTCAATATGATAGTTTCATTTCTGTATTTAAATTGTTGTTTTATGTATTTGAAAGCTTTTATTTCTGCTTCAATGCATTAAAGCATAAACTTAAGATCATTTGATATATCTATACTTCTAATTCCCTTTCTCTCACACATTATTTTAAGTCTTGAATTAATTCCAATAGTTTTGTTTAATGCCACTGTTGATATATTTATTCTGGGTAAAAGGCCTACCATAATACCCCTGTCCTTTTTTGCTCTTATTTTGTCTGTTAGTGACTCAAACTGTGAAATCACCCGTTTAGTTTCGACCATTTCATCTTAAGTATAACTATCATTAGATTCAACATGCATGATTAGTGTACTATCTTTGTTTTCAACTTGCACTTTCACAATCGCCTTGTCAATTTTATTAATCATAGCACCGTGATAGCAATGAGTTTTCCTATTTTTCTTTTCATTTAATTAAAAATAATCACATTGGTCCGCTTCTCTTTCTTAGAATTTAATGACTGCATTATTTTCAGTAAGTATTGAAAATCTATTATAAGTATCAATTTGCTAGTTGTGTGGTATATTTGAGTCAACTTTTCATTTATTTGTTGCTAATCTAAAATTGCCATCATTTCTTTCCATTTTATTTTCTATGATCCAAACTGCTTGCTCTAGATAAACAATCTTTTTATTTAAGGAGGCATTAACTTGAGTAATATTTTTATTAATTGACTCAGGGAGACTTATCTTATTTTCTAATTCCACTACTTTGCTCATTACAACTGTTTAACTCTATACCAGAGATTCTATTTTCCATGTGACCAATAATTCTTATCAAATTGCCCTTTTCTTTTGTATGATTTTCCTTCATATTATAGAAGATGGAGAAGATAAATGCTGACAGAAGTAATGTCATGATATGATTGTCCAGGGAAATTAATATACCACTTGACAGTGTTGCAATTGAAGCAGAAAGCTTTTAACTTCTCTTCACCAGGCATGCTGAATCATTATACAGAATAAATAATTCTTAATAATTAGGCAATATTTTAGTTTCTTTCAATGCTGTATTCTAATAGACATTAAAAAATCTGATACATAGTTAAACCCTTTGAATTTATCTATAACTACTATAAAAAAAAATAATAGCTTGCTGCCTATCTTCTAATATTAGATTTTCATTGATGAGCTTATGATGTTCAGTTATTTGTATTTAGATATTCATTCCACCCAAAACAAATTAGTTCTAAACTATAATATTCATTAGTTTCGACCATTTAAATTCAGTCCTGTAATTAATGTGAAATGTACTTAATTCACAACAAGAAAAATGAATTTCACTTGTCAAACTAACTGTTAAATACCAGTCAGAAAAATAATTCCAATCAGACAGTGAGGAAGAGAGAGAGCCAGACGCACACACGTAGAGAGAGACAGACAGACATACTTGCTTTAAATGCTGGTGAAGCAGCATCCAAGCTAAAGGATGTGGAGAAAATAGTCATGTAGGACGCCGCCACAGGCATTAGGTCAGATGACCTTTGATAGCCCCTTGTGGCTTTTGTCATCCTTGAAATTATGTTATGTTATATGTTATATTATGGTCTAATCGGCCTGATTGCATATGCCTCCATATTCATTTTTTTTTTAACCTTTCAAATTAATGTGGTAAATAGCCACTTTTGGATTTCTGTTAGATGCTTTATTAGACACTATGAAATCATGGAATTTTTTTTTCAGGCTATACAGAAAATAAAGTAAGTTCACAAAATTCATCTTTTAGTGAATATTTTTGTTCCTGTTTTGGCTTTCACTATGTGGAGGTGTGCAAAAGGGAAACTTGAAAATAAGGTAAGGCTTTAAAACAGCAATAAATGTCACTTTCCCACAAAGAGGGGGTGGACATGCATCACTGCCACTATCTTCTCTCCAAAACACTCATCATAATCATCGCACATTATTATACACTTTCTTCCAACCCTTTACACCCTCACACTCTTATATTCTGTAAGTTTATTTCCTTAAAATTGCATGCCATTGCATTGTGACTTTATCCCTGGACCCAACTGCCTCAAGCACTTCAATGCCTTCAGGTCAGTTTTTGTTGTGTCCAAATCAGGCACACGTTTGATGCAGTACTTCCCTGAACCTTATCATAACGGCTGCCTAGTCCCCCCCCCCCCCAGAATGTCCCCCACATTCCTGTCTGATGTCCCAGGCTAGGGGCTCTTAATGTGCATCACATAGGACAACTGGGGTCATTACCCCTTGTCCAGTGGACTCAAGACTGATTTGTGCACACAGTCTTGTGGGCTACCTGACTTTTCGGAAGAGACGGCTGCTTCTATTTTTTAAAACTCTTGTTGGTCTTATGTTCTTGCATCGGGGAGGGGGGCGGGGGGCTACTCCCCCTAATGCCTGGAGTGTGCTTTTTTTTGCTTTAGATTTTTGGTTGCCCCTTTTTTTCTGTATTTTTTTTTTGGGGGGGGGGACTTCTGCATGTTTGTTTTTAATCCTGCCTAACATTAGGTTTTGGAAGAATTACTGCAACTTGTGACCAAGTTAGTAGATGCCAGGTAGGTGATAATAATAATAATAATAATAAAAAACTCCTACATGGAGCAATCAGGTCAGCCCTTATTGTCCCTAGCAATTTCAATGTGAGACACCCCTATAGCTTATATATACCACACAACCCTAATACTTCTCTTTTTAACTTAGACACCCATATCCAATAAGACATTCTACTCACAACTTAATACCTATTTAAACCATTTGAGAACCAAAAGTGAGCTCTTGGTTTCCTATTGCTATGATCTTTCTCAATGATATTAGAATTGCGAAGAGTTGCTTGACAATTAGTTGTGTATTTGTTGTTTTTAATAAGTACAATTAAATAAAAGTCTGAAGCTGCTAATAACTATTACTTTATTTCATTTTCTTTGGTATTTGACCTTATTTATTCACCTCAGAAGTCATACATGACCTTGTTTATCCTCTTCAAAACAGTCATACACATCATTTATCTACTTCTTCAAAACAGTCATGCATGACTTTGTTTATCCACCTCAGAAGTTATACATGATCTTGTTTATCCACCTCAAAACTGTCATGCATGACCTTGGTTATCCACCTCAGAACAGTCATACATGACCTTAGTTATTCACCTCATCACAGTCATACATGACCTTGTTTATCTACCTCAGAACAGTCATACATCACCTTAGTTATCCACCTCAGAACAGTCATGCATGACTTTGTTTATCCACCTCAGAACAGTCATACATGACCTTGTTTATCTACCTCCTAAGTTATATATGACCTTTTTTATACCTTTCTTCACCTCATAAACATCTCTTCCCCAGCCCTTCCTCTATCCTCATATAATAATAATAACTGGGTTTTTTTTATCTACAGGGTGATTTAAAAATTGAGCCCTGAATGAAGCTACTCAATTTTCATATCTCAACTGTTTTCTTTCAATATCTACAGTGCTTCAAAAAATTCTGTCATTACATTGCAGCTACTCACTATGTTAGCCACTTTTTATCAATTCACTGCAAGGGAATTGTAACATGGGCAACCATTCTGTAGCTGACATCCGAAAGATTATGTACCCTTCCAGACGCAATGCTTACTGGAATATCTGAAGCTCTCTTCCACAACTTTTCACTTCTGCCATTACCATTTTCTTTATAGCTCTTTATAAACTTTAAAATGTGAAGGTTGAGGAAGGACTGGTAAGAGATGACGGGGGTGCAAGTTTATCCATAGCAGGATCCAATTCCTTATCTGAGATGCACTTCTTCTCCATTTCAGGACCCATGCAGAGTTTTTGTGTACATTTGTTATTGATATTTGCCACCTTTTGGAAAAGGCAGAATTTACAATCCCCTCCCACCTAAGGTAGGTTCTCACACCGCCTACTTCACTAGCTAATGGGATTGAATAAGGTCTGCTATTGGGTTATTCTCTGATAGGTGATCCCCCCACCCCCTCAAATTAACACCATCTCTAGGGTTGTTCAAGTTCATATTATGAAAATATAAAAGTTGTTGGAGACTTCAGACCACATGTTGTTCTTGTTCCACTTGGGGTTGTATAGGTGTACATAAAATTGAACTTGATCGGATAAGATATAAAGGTTCCCCAGAGTGACACATTCTCCTCTCCCTCCATTCGGCTGCCACCTGGGGTCCATTATTGAGGTGACATTGGCAGTCAGTCAAGTTGATTCGCCTTTGGAAGTGTTCGTTTGGTGTCTAGAGATCACCAACTTCTTCATTCTTTTGGTGGTAAATTGCTTTGAACATTACTTGTTGTTTGGCGAACTGAAAGTTATCATTTTTAGTCGCAATCACTAACAGAACAGAGAACTTCAATATTCCCATTTTTCCTTTCACAGGTGCAATGGTTTCTATTTTCAAACAGTGGTGGTTGATCAGTCACCTGGAGGAGAACATCACTGGGAGCCGTCTCCCCTCAAAGGGGCAAGTGCTCCGAAAATTCTACTTCCACGACAGTCTGGAAAAGAAAACATGGAGACCATGGAGGGAGTCCTGGGAATTTGAGAGAAGGCAGGTCTTCCTACCTCCACACTGCATTACAGCAAGGCAAAGCTGCTCAAGTTAGTGGAAGCCTACGAGGGTCTTCAGAAGCACAAGAAAAGAGCTTTGGAAAGGTAAGAATGAATGAGATCTTTCAAGAGGACCTTGATGACTTTTTTGATGTGGCGCACAGAGATGCCCTTGAGAATACCACAAACGAGGAGGACATGGCCTTCCTCATCAGCCAAAGAGAGGATTGATTGACTTCCTCCATGACCGGACTGGACATTGTCATTGAGGCTCCAAGAGAAGAAGCAGAGATGGAGAAAAAGATTGCCTTAAGTGTTGTTCCTTCAAGCCAGGTGGCCTTATCGTCTTCATCCTCTCACAGGGAAACGGATGGAAGTGATGCCATGTTCAAGTGCCTAAGTTGTCCTAAGAGAAGAGCTGGAAAGAAGTATGCCAGATCCGGTTGCGATGGCAGTGGTAAGAGCCATCACCAAGGCAACCAGTCAGAACATTGACATCATCATGCTCTCTATGAGCTTGACCAGCCGCCATAGGAGAAAGAACCGAAAGGAAGTGGCCAATGCAGAGAAAATCAAACTTCCAGAGAGATGCCTTGTGCTACTTCCTCTTTGTGAGGAAACTTTGCAGAGGAATCCCCAATAAGTGTGTTGCTGAAGTGGCCCTAAAGACATTCAAGTGCCATCTCTGGTATGTAGCAGAAGACTTTGTGTCCCTCTATTCAATGAAAAGGTTACAAAGGAAGAGGAGGCCTCCATGGTCCAGAACTTGAAAAGGGAGGGGAAGGGGCTGAAATGTTTGGATGGAAAGGCCATTAATTTCAACAAGCCTCTTTCTGGCTTCTTCAGTTCCCGGTTGAGAAAGGCGCTGGGTCTCCTGGTCCCAGAACAAGGAGAGGACTTGGCTAAGAACCCTCCCCCTCCCTGCCAGTTGGAAGAGGCATCCTCTCTTCTGCAAGATGAAGGGGGTGATTGACCAGGTGAAGGTGGTCAATGACCTTGCTGAAGGAGGAGTGGCCCTGATGACCACCTTCAACACAGCCATCACCCGAGAAGAAGCTCAGAAGCAGTTTCTTCTGACAGTGGTGGCCAAGGACAGGAGGGAGTGCCCCACCACCTCCAAGGCAGCCCTACTTAAGCCTGAGTGATTGGACTGAATAAAGCAAGGAGGTCCTTTCTGAACTGTTTTTTTTGTCTTGCTTTTCCAGTTGCACTACTCTGCGTGCAAAAGGAAATATATTAGAACTTCTTTTTTCATATTTGCTAATTTTTTGTTTGTTTTTGAAAAATTGTTGCTTCGTGGGGGGGGGGGGGGCGCTAAGCAATGTCAGATTACAATAAAATTTGGTATGAATCTTTTGCCTTTTAAGTGGAACAAAAACAACATGTGGCCCAAAAGTGTTTGCAAAATGTGATATTATGAACAGGTCTAAGCCCATCTCTCAGGTTTTGCTCAAATTTGCTTTATAGGAAATTTTTGAAAATCTAAATTTAATTATTAACACTGTCATCTCTTGGATTTATCTCAAATTTGGTATATTGGAAGTTTCTCTACTCTGAATCTATTTCTGTTAATTTAAGCTCAATCTGACCAGCATTTAAAGAGATGACCTCAGATATTTTTAGTCCATTAGCATTTAAAGACACATAACTGCGGTAATAATACTGCTTTTTTCTATAAAAATCCATATACAGTCGACCCTCAGCTATTCGCGGTTCGTCATCCATGCCTTCAACTATCCGCAGAAAATTTGGGCGGGCCTTAAAATTCAAAATTTGCGGCATAAAATTTAAGTGTTGGTTGGCTGAGATGGGACCAGTTTATTGGATGGCAAATAAAAAGGCCTGGGTCATAAAAGTTCTCACTGAAAACTGGCTTTACCATTGTTTTATTCCTGTAGCTAAAGAATATTTGCTTAACAAAGGCCTTCCCTTCAAAGTTCTTCTTTTAATCGACAATGCTGGTGGGCATCATTTTGATTTTCATTGTGAAGGTCTCCAAATAGAATTTTTACCTCATAATACAATGTCCCTAATTCAACCAATGGACCAAGGCGTCATAAGGGCATTCAAGGCCATTTACACAAGGAATTCTCTCCAACAACTGGTGATGTCAATGGATAGAGATGAAAAATTCAACTTGAAGGATTACTGGTGCGATTTTACCATCGCTAATTGCATTCAAATAATAAAACTAGCTGTAGAGGAAGTGAAACCCCAGACCATTAATGCTTGTTGGAAGAAGCAGTAGCCTGAGGTTGCAAACGATCACAAGGATTCATCTCCTGAAGAGATCAGAACTGTGGCAGTTACCACCTCTGTTAAATTGGCTAAGCTCCTTGGTGGCAAAGGTTTCGATGATGTAACGGAGGATGAGTTTGAAACCCTCATAAACGAACACACTGCCCCATTAAACGATGATGATTTGGTTGAATTAACCAGGATAAATACGGAAGAATGTTTCAAAGAAGAAGAAGATGAGGAAGTTCAAGCTGAAGTTGGGCTTACGTTAGAGAGGCTAGCCGATCTTCAGAGAAGAATTAAAAGTTTTCAGACAGATTTGGAATCATGGGACCCTCACATGGTTCATTCCATGAAGGCACAAAATAGCCTTGATCTTGCTATGGGCCCTTACTGGGACATGCTAAAGAACATGAAAAAGCAACAATCTCAATTGCCCATTACAGTGTTCTTCACCCCAAGTAAAGAGCCTGAACCCCTAACCACACCCAAAACTACGCCCTCCTCCTTCTCCTCCAGTGTTTACTGAGCCAGAGTCAGGATAATTAGAATCTCCTCAGCTTCCCTGTGCAGTTATATTATCCTCATTGTCATCATCATCATTGCACTGCACAGGCAACATCATCTACAATCATCAGTCATCAATCATCATTCTTCCATCAAAACAAAACTATCTCCAGGTGAGTAAACATTATACAATAAAATAATTTAATGTGTTCTGATACTTTATTTCGTACTTTATGTGTATGAACATGACAAAACATAACTTCTTGAATTAATATGGGGAATGTATTACGATGTTTGGGGGATAGCGTCAACTATCCGCAGTTTTTCACTATTCGCCGGAGTTTGTGGTCCCTATCCTCCACAAATATAGGAAGGGGGGGTTGACTGTACAGTATATATTTTGAAGCAGAAAAAGATAAAAAATCCAAATATACAAGTTTTAGAACTCTAGGTTGAAAAAAAATATACTAACCAAATTTTGAGGTTATGACTTGACCTTCCTTGTATCAAACATGTTTTTTGTTTTTTTTAAACTGTCAAAAATAAAGGCATGGGCTTTGGCTATTATGAATCAGCCCCCCCCCTCCCCCCCAAAATATTGATGTTTTCATGTAAATAACAAATGACCACCATATTGATAAGTTGTGCATCAATTCTACCTATTTTTTACATTTAAGCTCATAATTTGACCTATATAAAATAAAATTACAATTTTTTTTTATAAATAGAAAAAAAGCAGTTCTTTACTATTAGAAACAATCAAAAAAAGTTTGTTGGTATTTTTATTTATCTTATTTATAATTGAAGACATACATTGATATATTGCTTGTCAATTCAAGCATTTTGTATATCTTGGCTATCAATTTGACCTCTGGAATATAAAACTACAATATAGATAGAAATAAGTACTGTTGACCATCTTAAAGGAGTGTCATTAATATTATTTACATTACTGGTGATCTTTTTATGTACCAGGGTGGGCAAATCAAAACCCCAGGGGGTTTTTTTTTTTTTTTTTTTTTTTTTTGCTTTTTCAAGTAAAATTTGAAAAACCCATTTTTTTTGTTGTTGTTTTTTTCACCAGAAATGAATGCTACTTATCATTATTTTATTCAAAATTCATATTTATGTTTATAATTTCAACAAATATGTATCAAATTAAGGTTATTTCTCTGATACTGACTCATAAAAATTCATCTCTCCTTCTACAGGTTACGGCTATCATGGGTACCCACAATTCTCAATCAGTGATTTGTTACTGGAATCTGTTCTTACTATAATATAATTATTAAACTAAGTAATTATTAATATTATATAAAAATAGAGATGGCTATTCTTTTTCTATGTTATTCTAGTGCTTGTAGCATTTGGTTTTTTGAAAAACCCAGAATAAAACCCGGGTTTGTTTTGTTTTTTTTCAAAATTACTTCTTTCTTTTTTTCAAGAAATGAATGCTATCTATATCATTATTTTATTCAAAATGCATATTTATGTTTATAATTTAAACAAATATGTATCAAATTAAGGTTATTTCTCTGATACTGACTGATAATAATTCATCTCTCCTTCTACAGGTTATGGCTATCATGGGTACCCCAAATTATCGATCAGTGATCTGTTACTGTGATCTATTCTTATTATAATATAATTATTTAACTAAGTAATTATATTAATATTATATAAAAATAGAGATAGCTATTCTTTTTCTATGTTATTCTAATGCTTGTAGCATTTGTTTTTTTGAAAAATGCAAGATTTGAAAAACCGAGAATAAAACCTGGGTTTTTATTGGGCTTTTTCAAAATTTGGGTACCATCAATAATCTGCAAACGGCTTGTTCCATGCACATAAATCGCTCCCCATACCATGATCTTCTGAGGGAATTTCACTGTCTTCTTTTGACATTCTGGTTTAAATTGCTCACCTGCTCGCCTTCTTACACTCTGCACATGGTCGTCAAGCACAGCAATGGTGGACTCATCAAAAACCATAACCTGCAACATTACAAAACACAAAATAAGGCTTTGATCAGCTAAAGAAAGAAATGGAAGAAATAGAATATCGAGCGCAGCAATGGTGGACTCATCAGAAAACACAACCTGCAACAATACAGAGCACAAAATAAGGCACTGAACAGCTAAAGAAAGTAATGGAAGCAATAGAATATCGAGTAATAGTGTAGTAGAGTAATTAAATACTGTATGTTCAACTCTTACCTGCTTCCATTGCTCAGAAGTCCAATCAACGTGAGCTCTGCCCAGGCCTTACGAGCCTGCTTCATCTTGTCAGTGAATGTGGGTTTTTTCTGGGACGATATGCTTTTAGTCCAGCTTCCAATAGTCTCTTGTTTACTATTCTTTGGGCAATGGCAATGCCTTCAGCTGCCAGTTCGTTGGTAATCATTCTGCAAGATGCTCTTCTGTTGTTTATTGCCATTTTAATTATTTTCCTGTCCATCCTTGGTGTTATTTTCTTGTGTCTACCACATTTTCTCACTCTATTTGATTCCAAACTGTGGCCATATTGCAATTTCTTCTTAATATTACTGACCGTTTGAGTTGAAACTCCAAGTTTATTAGCTATTTCTTTCTGTTTGAATGTACTTTCTTTCAATAAAACACTTATCTGTCCAACCTTTCGAGGACTCAAATAATCACTAACTTTGCCCATCTCTACTCAATTGCATAAACTATTCTGAAAGCTGAAAAAATGGTGTTGGTTTTAAAAATGAATAAACAAATACACAGAACTAAAGTAATCACAGCCAAATAAAAGGTCGGAAACGCAACAAACACACACCATCCCATGCAAATGCAAGACTACTACTGAGCTCTCACAAGACGATGCAGTGATTGTGTCAGTGTTGCCATACATTTTCTCTCTATTGCCTGACACTGCCATATAAGACTATAAAACCCAGTTAAAATAACTATTAAATATTAGTTTTGTATTGGTGCAGTAAAGTAAATGAACTATTAGTGACTAAAATTGTTTTACATGACACTTTTGTATAAAAAGTATATTTTTTTCAAAAATCCATAATAATTGGGCCAGTACTGTATATATGATTCATGTGCTAGGCTAATATGATTTTTATATTTGGTGCTTTCATGAATTTCTTTTTGTGAAAAAAGTATTGAATTCTACTCTCTCCTCAGGGTAGGACAACTCATTATAGTTAATTTTTTTCCTGGTACTGTACATGGATCCCTTGTTTGATGGAAAATAATAATTACTTGATCCTGATGACTCAGAGGGATGTAGAAAGTTCACAGTGAAATCAAACTCTTGACAATATTCCACCTGGTTTGGAGACTGGATTGTGATTTATAGCGACTCACAAAGTGCTCTCAGGGCACTGGAATCTCTGCATTCCTTGGTTTGTGATATCCGTGATGCCACGGTCTTGGTAAGCCAGGCGGATATCAAGATTATCTTCTGCTGGGTTCCTGGACATGTAGGAATTGCTGGGAATGAGCATGCCGATGATGGTGCCAAAGAGTCTGTGAAAACTGACTGACCAGACCAGCATTTTGCTCTGCCTCACACTGTAAGGGGAACTTAGTTATGTGCCATTGCCCCATGACTGTTCCTATGGACCTATCCCCCAATGCTGCGATGGCTTCAGGTTGCTTTCTGTCATCTCCGAATTGGACACTCGCAGGACGCACCGCCATTTGATGGATGGTGTATAATAGATGATAAAGGATATAATTGAAAAAACTCAATAGTGAGTTATGGTATATGATAGTGAAAACCACTTTATAGGAGCATAGAATTTAATTACAAAACTAGTTTCGGTATGAAGTTTACCATATCCTCTTCAGTTGTATAATGAGACTAGAATGAACAACACAAGTTAGTAAATATCTCAAAATCCAAGCAAAAGAAAAAAAAAGGAGAAAAGTGGTCATTAATTAGGAGGTGTGGTTCTAAGATCATTAACTAAACTCTTTACAGTCATGTTCTGGGAATAAGAGTTACATTTGAATTGACCATCCGAAAGATTCAATTTTGGAATTTCTATTATTAGTATTGATTCTACAATTTTTCATTTACGGAAATCTTCATAATTATATATAATTTGAGCCGTTGAATAATTTATTCAGTTGTTGTAACCATATTAGCAATTACAACCACCAAATAGATTATTCAAAGGCCCAAATTATATATAATTCTAAAGATTTCCATAAAAGAAAAATTGTAGAATTGATAGTAATAGGAGAAATTCCCAATTTCAATCTTTTGTCTTTTGGATGGTCAATTTAAATGTAGCTGCTATTCCTAGAACATGATTGTAAAGAGGTTTTTTTTTTTTTCTTTCGCTGGGATTTTGAGATATTTTTTAAGTGTTGTTCATTCCAGTCTCATTATATGACTGAAGAGGGTATGGTTAAACTTCATACCAAAACTAGTTTTATAATTAAATTCTATGCTCCTATAGAGTGATTTCACTATCATGACAAAGGATGATCTGTATACTGTGAATTGTCCCAGTGAAACCCTTTGGTAGCATCATGAGCAATGAAAGACCGTGACTAAACCAGACTTTTATTCTTCCCCACTACATGTCAAGAATTGACCCTCTCCCTCTGGCTGCATGACAAAGAAAATGGGAGACGGTAAACTAGCATTTAAAATTTCTTGCTATTGCCCCATGACTTTTCTCATGGTACTTCACCCCAATGCCTTGACAGTTTCAGAACATTTTTTTTTTTGCCTCAAAATTGGAGACACTCACAGGGCACAGTGCTCACCTGAACCATTCTGTTGCTCAGTTGGCCAGACATTGACACCTTTTGGCAATGTCCCAGTACTGCAACAAGCACACTCATTATCACCCATCCTCCACTCCTGGGATGGAACTCAGGCATACTGGATTGTGGTGTGTTGAGTTTTGAGAAGAGGCTGGCCTTCATAGTACTTAACTATTTGGGTCGTTGTTTTCATGCTTGGGCCCTTGAGGGAGCTGAACCTCCTTATAGTTTTTTTTTTGCCTTTGGCAGTTTTAGTTTTTTCATTTTTTCTTAATCTTGTAATATAGCCTAAAGATTGGCAACCACCAGAAGAAAGCATTTTTTAAATCCAGTCTTTGGGTACTCCTCCACTTTAATAGTCCTTTACAATGCAACCATCAGTCCCATTGCATAAGTCATCAAAATGTAGCATATTTGTTAGTATATCATCTATTTCCACTATGTTCCTATATTAGACCTCTTACAGCACTAATAACCTGTTGAATACTTGTTAGTTCAATATGTTAATGCAGCATGAATTTCCCACCCTTACAGCCATCATGTTCACACTCCCTCTTTCTTACAAGTGCATCATACTACTCTTTTTATTCGATCTTCCCATTTCTATTTTCAGAAAAGATGAAGAAAAATTAATCAGTTGGCTTGAATTTAATTCCCGTTCTCATGAAGGTTGTTGGACAACTTATTTTGCAGTGGCTCTTCTACTAAGGGAGGTAAAAAAAAAAATTCTTTGGTTACTTTGTATAGGCTATAAAGATCAGTATGACAGTTACTGGCGAGCCCAATAGCACTAAGGGCTGGTGTCCTTAGGGGGAGGGTGTTAGGGTAGGAGTATGTTTTGAATCCAACCAGTGATCATACAACCCTTTTTGTTAACATATTGGGGGATATGCGGATATGAGTACTGATATAGGAGACAATAGGAGACACTTGTACTCCAGTGATATGGTTCTGGAACACAGGAGATTGGGACATGTTGTGCTGTGAAGAAGGGAGAAGAAAGACGGCATTGTTGTGAGTAGTTTTGTATGTGATGTAAGATCGTTGTACCTCAATGGGGTAACCACAGTACATCCGCCAATCAGTGGCCAGATCTCTACATGCTGATGTAATGTGGATTAAACCTGGTACTTCAATGATAGTGACATAGCTACTAAGCCAGGTATATATGTAATGTGCGAAAGAAGGTGTTGTTAGTCCCTGTCTTTAAAGCAGGGAAATTTAAATTGTATGGCCTATGTGAGATGGATATGAAAAAGGATTGAAGAGTTTGTGTTGGATGGAGTAAATGTGCAATTAGGTGTAGATCAGTAGTAGGAGTAAAGATGATTTGGCAGCGGTTGGATATGATTGTGTAAGCTAGATAATTTGGAAACTGAGATTTCAAGGGTGAAAATGTGTGATTATAGTGTATGAATCCTTTACACATAAGAGTGCAGCTGAGAAAAACTGCAATTACTTGGGTTAAGTGGTGTATGGAATTGGAAATGGGTATCTATTGTTGGTTATAAGACATGGATGAATAAGAGACAGAATGAGACGGGGCTGAAAAAAAAATAAAGCACAAGGATATGCATAAATACACATTGGTTGGCAAAGGAGAGGAGAAATTTACCATATGATTGATGTGCCTAGTAAAGACGAATATCCTGTCGGACATTTACTATTAAGTATGAGTAAGGAACTCTTTGATCACATGGTTGTGCTTGGTAAGGGTAAACTAGTTGCTACATGGATGAAAAGACATGGTGTAAAGGAAGGTAGAATCTGAAGTTTGAGAGATTATTCAATCAAAGCTGGGAAGGTATGTGAATGCTGAAGAGTAGATGAGGAAATAGGTGAAAGTACGGAGATAAAGCAAATGTGGACCAAATTTAAGAAAATGATAGTATATATTGCAAGTTGGTCTGCCACCCCACAAGGGGGTAGCTTGTGTAGCTGTTACACTTAATACATAGAAGAGCACCCCATCCATCTGGCCAAATACTAATAGGGATGGTTCCAGTCACTGGGTTGGCTTGGATCCTTTGATAGGGCCTGGATAAACTGGTGTGTTTCCTCCTAGTCCCTCCTAGCACCCTTTTTTCTCTGAATATTCTCTGGTGACTAAGGCTGTACTGCTTATGGTGGGTGAGCTTTAGTGCTTTTTGATTGCCAGGCTAACTAAAGGTTGGAGTACTGTCTCTGGGTCTGCTGTAACATGAAAGCCTGATTATCCTGTGGATGATTGATATGATATAGTAAGGAAATACAGCCCATAGCCCTGCCTCTCTGTCTGCTCACTTGGGAGCTGTGGTTCTAGAGGATCGACCACACTTTTAATGTACCCAGGTTCGACAGAGATGCTCTAAGGTAGCTCTACCTCTGAAGACCAACCTGTAAGGTGCACAGTAATGTGTTTTCCTGGCTTGTGCTGATGGGATTTTGCCACATCTGTCCCCACTTTAGCCTTTCCTCCTCCTTCCACTAACATCTACTTTTCTGTACCAATTCTCATCATCTCTTTCATTGTAGGAGCTATCCTGTTACACTTGGTCTTCCCAGTCTGAGTAGAAATTAGGGAACTCCTGTCATTGGGTTGACTTGAACTCTATAATGGGGCTATGGCAAGTTGTTGTGCTTTCATCTCGATATTCCTTTATACCCTCAACCCTCTCTTTAGGCTTAAGGACCTACCCTAACTAGATACCTCATGCCTGTCATAGAGAGGCTCTGGAACATCAACAAACAACGCCCCTAGGTCGCAAGAGACCAGGCTTTGAGTGGACCGGCGGTGCGAATAATGTGAATATCATTTTTGGCCCAATAACCACTTCCATGCAGCCATCCTCATGTGCACAAGGCTGTACTGTTTGTTGCAGGCAGGCTTTACTGGCTTGTTGGCTGCCAGGCCAGCTAAAAGTCTGGTCTCATCTCTGGGTCTGTCACAACAGATCTTCAGATCCTGGCCATCCTGTCAAGGATCAGTACATCTGCCTAAGGATAACTGCTCTGTAGCCCTGCCTCACTGGCTCAGATCTGGCCAACTTCCGGTTGGTGTGTGTCACTGGAGAGTTTGCCAACACCACTCTTTAACTCATCCAGGGATGACCCCTGAATAGTTTGAAAACTCAAGACGGGATATATCCCCCCCACCCTCTTTTTTTCATCTTTAGTATTCACAAGTGTACGATCCCCTTGGGTTTACAAGTCTTCCTAAGTTTTCTGCAACATTTCCGACTATGTCCTTCTTTCTCACTCCTTGCCCGACCTTCCAGCCTGAGGGCAAATTATGGAAGCCCTCTCACTGGGTTGACTTGAACTCTGATGGGCCCTGGGAAAGTGGTTGGTGCACTTCCTCACTCCTATGGTGCCACCTCTATGTAGTGTGCGCCAAGACAACAAACCCCTCAACCTTTTGTCTACCTCGACTTTGTAACAGGAGGAACTTTTCACCTGGACAGTTCAATCTGTTAAACATTATGTCTGGGTGGATTCTGGGGCTATGATAATAATAGGTGATCACTCACCTTACTTGTTAGTGGACCCGCCTAACCCCTTCTGAACTTGCTTTTCTATCCAGGGTGGTTCTGGCTGCTTGGCCTACTTTCATTCTCTTACTGTGGCAGTATGCTCCAGATTACCTGCAGTCACAGTGCCTGTTGTGTTTGAAGGGACAATAAGACAAGATCCAATTTTAGCTCTATTTGTACAAAAAGTATGACTCAACCTCCCTCCCCCCAAACAAACAAACAATAGGTATATACAATAATAATTGAAAATTACATGACACATGATATATAGATGTATTTAAAGGCCCAATAAAATGGAAATTGGTAACACAACCTGGAAAGATGCTAAGGAGAATATTACATGAACCAATGAAAGCTTAAGAAGGAAAATGGGAGTGTAGAGAACTGAAAGTTAGGGCAAACTATTTTAACCGTATATATGAAAATAAATAAAGAAGTTGGATTTGAACCTGTTTCATCAATCACTCATTGCCAGAGCTACCATCCGAGGTGTGTTACCAATTTCCATTTCTTTGGGCCTTTAAATACATCTATATACAATACAGAATATTGATCAATGCCAAATACTTAGAAAAATCTTAGATATATGCATCTATTGCAAAAATTATAAATAGTTTCCTCCCAAACTTACCATTACATGGAACAACCAAATAAATATATCAATCTTACTACTTAATAAACTATACAGATACTATATAAATAAATAAAAATAGGAACAACCTGACAATGGGGAAATCAGTAGCCGGGAGGAGTTGGGGGGAGCTTTCTTTTAAGGACTTACAGTTCTGGGAACTCGCTAGAGAGTTCACATCTAGCAGAGAACTGAGAGGTGCAAGGTTCCAAACTACTGCTTAGGGACAGTGTTAGGATTCTTGCACTCAACCGACTGAGAATAAGAGTAGCTCTGGACTTTTGTCCTCGCTCACTTCACTACTCATCTTTCAAGGTCCCATACCACCACTTAACTCAGAAGTCCCAGGGAGCTAAAAAAACAACAATAACTTCCCTACCAATAACAGATACAATAATCAGGGTTGGCAAATAAAAAAAACAAACTGGGTTTGGGGTTTTTCTTTTTAAAAATGACGCCTTTTTTTTTCAAGAAATGAATACTACTTAACATTATTTTATTGAAAATGCATATTTATGTTTATAATTTAAACAGATATGTATCAAATTAAGGTTATTTCTCTGATACTGACTCATAATAATTCATCTCTCCTACAGATTATGGCTATCATGGGTACCCACAATTCTCGATCAGTGGTCTGTTACTATGATCTGTTTTTACTATAATATAATTATTAAACTAAGTAATTATTAATATTATATAAAAATAGAGATAGTTATTCTTTTTCTATGTTATTCTAATGCTCATAGCATTTACTTTTGAAAAAACCCAGAATAAAACTGGGTTTTAAAAAAAAAAAGGTTTTATTGGGCTTTTTCAAAATTTGGTGTTTTTTGCCAACCCTGACAATAATACCTACTCACACACCAAATTCTCACTTGGTTACTTATCCAGCTCCAGCTTCGCATTAGTTCTCTTTTACCTCACAATGTATTTTACCAATATCTGTATTCCTACCTCTTCTGTGGGGGTAATGGGATACCCCCCCCCCCACACACACACACACTCCGACATCCTGGAAAAGAGAAAAGAAGAGAGAGATTAGGCATCCGAAAGGGTGAAGGGATGTGAATATTCGAACTACTATATTACCAGACCTTGGAAGGATTAGGCATGGGGTGTGCTGGGTCATCAACTCGGCTCAGTACATATATGAGGTGGCTACATTGGCACCATAATTTATGCTCAGATCTCTAAGACAAATTTGCCTGAATAGCGAGCTGGGTTGTCGAGGCCCATTATAGCTCGAACTTGTGGGCCGAGTATGTGTAAATGATCACATTCTGGAATTTTTTTTTTAATCCTCTGGACTTTTCTCCTAACTTCCCAATCCATTGGTAGGTCATAGTATCTATCTTTTATTCATCTCAAGTGTGATGCATCGCTATCTGATGGAGCGCTCGCCAGCGCCCTATTGCGACGACTGCGTCGTCCCTCAGACTGTTCGCCACATTCTTGTCGAATGTCCCAGTCTGGGTGATCTTCACGCACGATACATGTCCCAGTACCGGGATGGGCGGGGTCGCTACCGCCTGTCCCTTGTGCTCGGGACGAGTTCGTGCACATTGACTTTTGGGGGGAGGCCGGGCTTCTTCCCTTTATTCAAGGTTATTTTTGTTTGTTATTGTTGTTTTGTAGGTTGCACTCTCCTGCACTGGAGTGAGGGGGACCTTCCCCCGCTTCCGGAGATTGCTTCCTGATTGTTAAGTTTTTCAATTTATATCATTGTTATGTTTTCATATTTTTTTTTAAAGTAGCCTAGTTCTAGGCTGTCGTGTTTTTCGGCGACTTATGCCCAAGTGGGCAGTTGCCAGATGGGCTCTATAAAATTAAAAAAAAAAAAAATCATCTCATTGTATTTTTCATAGACCATCGCTGCAATAGAGAGAGATAGTGTGTGACCGCAGGTGCATGAAGATCCGCCACCCCGCGTGGCCTCGCCTTCTATCTTAACTGTCGGGGAGGACGAGGTAACAGACACCGCTCAATCGGTGGAGGAGTTCCCTCACCATTTGTATGCAGCCATCGTTAGAGCCTCCCTCTGGCAGCTCCACCTCAAAAAAGGTGTCTTTCCCCCCTGTGTTTTATTAAGGGCCTTTCTAACCTACTTTTAGTGGAGGGGAGGTGGCTTTCCCCATCATTTCTTTTTTATTGGTCATTGTACTACTACTCTGCAGCAGCGGCGGTCTCCGTCTTCCTTTCACATGGGACTGCCAGAAAGCAGGCAGTCGGCCGAGAATTTATAGCGCTTGGTGTGAACGTGATATCACCAACGCCCTTAGAGAGGAATAGGTTATCACGGCCAGTCGAGACGAGCCACCTACTGTCCTTCCTTCACATACATGCATCCTAACTTTGGAAGGGGTCGGCGTGCATGCCCTCCTCTCTTCCTCTATTTAGAGGTGGGTTCACCGTTCAAGATGACAGGACTGAAGAGTGCTCGATTGGGAATAGTAGGTCTTGGTGCTCCCTTTCGGGGGTGGAGAGAAGTCAGTTAATTGCCCCACCTCGTCTGCTAAAAAGGAAAAACCCCAGGAGAGATCAATCTACCTGCGTATGCAAGTTGAAGAAATTGGTTAATGTTAGATTAGCCTTTTTCCTGGAGTGCAGTTTCCGCAATTTACACTTTACGTTGGGTGCTCTGTGAGGCTTTCATTCATAGACAGCATTACACCGCAGTCTGAATTTATGCGAGATCGTCGATTTCGCGTACGGGTGGCGGGGGACCCTTCTATGGCCTAAGGGGGCAGGAAGAAGGCATCGGTGTTCTCTAGTGTCGCACACTGGCCTGCACAAAGATTTTCTTGCTATACGTAGACGACCTTTCTATCTTTGTGCGGCCCAGATTCCAACTCTGGAGCGTCGACCCCAACAGGCATTGAACCGAATTGTAGAGGTTTTGGTTTTCCTTGGCCAAAACTAAGGTGGTACACGGCTCCACCCTGACCCAGACTTGTTTTTAAATGGAGCTCACCTGTAACTGGTAGACTAGCACCGTTTCCTTAGTCTTGTATTTGACGGATGCCTCACCTGCAATGCTCATATTCGCACCCTTAGGATCTCTTGTACCCGCGCCATCGATATTCTTCCTTCTGTGCCGTTCAACACTGATAGGGCTACTGTCTTAATTTGATACCAATTCTGTGTTGAGTATGTATGTGTTTTAGGCATCCGCAGCCAAGCCTGTATTGTGGGAGGTTGACTCTATCCACTGCACCGCTCTTCCCCTGGTGACTCGTGCCTTTCCCATGTTCCCCATTGAGAGACTAGTTGTCAATGCGGAAGATGCAACTCGCTCTGCACCGTATACAGTGCATTATGCGCCTGTATTCTTTAGTCACCAACAGCTCTCGCTGCATCCGCGGCAGATCTCGATGGTCCCTATGCTGCCATGATACGTCAGTCGTACCATAAGCCCTTTGGGTTTAGGGCTAAGAAACTCCTTGGAGAGCTGTGTATAGCTCTCAGGCCGATGGAGCCTCTGGCTCTTCTCAGGACGACACCCTCGAAGGTACAACCTTTGACTATTTGTCACTATGTCTCTGCTCTTAAAGCTTCCGCAGCGCCGTAAATATTGTGTTTGGCCTTTTCGGAGCGCACTTTATATCCTGCTGGATATGTTGCAATTTACACGGATGGTTCCAAGTCTCAGGAGGTTCTTCTTCCACAGCATTTTCCCTCTTTGAAGTCAATGGGGCTTTACCAGGCTCTGCGTTTGACTTATCGGCTGAGTTGGTTGCAATACGCCGCTTGATACGGGAGATAACGCGTCATGCCTGGTTCGGCGACCGGATCGTGATCTTTAGCGACTCAAAAAGCAACCTGAGTACTTTCAAGTTATTGGAATCTCCATACCTATTGGTTCGCGGTAACCGAAGAGCTGGGCGGACCTCGAGACTGTCTTCTGCTAGGTTCCTGGACATGTGGGAATTGCGGGAGATGAGGGCGTCAAAGCGTTAGGACTGGGCGAACAGACCAGCGTTTCGCTCATTACACCGATTACATGGCCGGAATCAGGCTTCCCTGCTTGGCAAAGAAAATGGGAGACGTCCTAGAGGAACTTAGAGTTGCGTGCCATTGTGCTGTCCGTGCCTGATCTCAAAGACTCACACAAATGCCAAGACGGCTTCAGGTTGCTTTCGGTCGTCTTCGGATTGGGTACACTAGCGGAACGCACTGCCATTTGATGGAACGCTCGCCTGGACTTTATTGCAACGACTGCGTTGTCCCCTGGACTGTTCATCCAGACCCGGTCTGGGTGATCGCACACCTTACTTGTCTGGCTACTCGGGATGGCTTCGTGCACACAGACTTTTTGGATTTACTTTACTCTCTTTGGTGGTGGGTGCAGTGGCGGATCCAGGACTAAATTTTTTTGTGGGGGGGCTACTAGATTTTTTTAAAACTACAACAATAAAAGAGGAAAATATAATTTTTTTTTTTAAGGAGCAGTTTTATTGAATATTAACCATTCAACAGCTGTAGAAAACAATAAAGGTATTACAACTGCTGTACTGGAAAAGTATTTGGCAAATGATAAATATTTAATAAAACGCACTATTACAACAAAATCAAACAGATAAATGAGTCGCCGCAATCTAGCAAAACCAGCCCATCTAACATAGATAAATAGAAGAAGAACGTAACTGATCACAAAAACATCAATTTCCGATTTATATGGGCGAATGCATCGATCACGCTGTTTGTTGCAACCCCGTAAGGGGCGCGGCGATTTGCCATCCTGGCTGCCGTGCTGACGGGACTCAGCACCCCGTCCGACCCCAGCTTAGCCTCTTCTCCTTCCTTCAAAACACTTGTTTCCTCGCTTTTCATACAACCTCTCCCACAACTTTCTCTGGTCAGCCTCTAATTTCACAGGGTAAATGCTGACCTTCTTCTCAGCCAACCGTCCCGGATAAGGGCTGAGGTGGGAGGGGACAATGTTCCCTAACCACTGAGCTCCGGTCCAGGATGGGTTTTTTTTTAACAACCTGCTTCATCCCCACCCATACCTTCCTCACATCCCTTTTCCTTTGCTCTTCACACTCAATTTTACGCCGTGTCTAAGGTGGAGCCGCCATGCCGATGGACTGCCAGGCCACCAGGCGGGAGGGGTGGTCCTGAATAGCGGCACCTGGCTCTGCCAGTCCTGAAAGCACCTCTTGCAGTGCGGGCTACTGCGAGGGGTGGTGAGCTATTACTTCCCGCAGAAAATACAAGGTCACCATGCCCAATAATGCACAACTTTAAAAAAATATCCCCCCCAAAACCCTCAACTTCGCCTTGCTCATCAACGGAGCCACCCTCGGGCAGCTCCACCGAAAAAATGGAGGTCCCCCTCCCCCCCCTGTGCTTGCGCAGGGGACCCTCCATATTTCTTTAACCGGAGAGGAGGCTTACTCCTCTCCTACGTGTATGGGTGTAGGGGACTTCCCCTCACCCTCTTCTCTGGAGGTGCTTTCGGGCACCTCCAGATTTGCCATCCTGGCTGCCGTGCTGACGGGACTCAGCACCCCGTCCGACCCCAGCTTAGCCTCTTCTCCTTCCTTCAAAACACTTGTTTCCTCGCTTTTCATACAACCTCTCCCACAACTTTCTCTGGTCAGCCTCTAATTTCACAGGGTAAATGCTGACCTTCTTCTTAAGTCAACCGTCCCGGATCGGGGCTGAGGGGGGAGGGGACAATGTTCCCTAACCCCTGAGCTCCGGTCTGGGGTGGTTGGTTTTTAACAACCTGCTTTATCCCCACCCATACCTTCCTCACATCCCTTTTCCTCTCCTCTTCACAATCTATATTTTTTACACCGTGTTCAAGGTGGAGCCGCCATGCCGATGGACTGCCAGGCCACCAGGCGGGAGGGGGGGGGAGACTTAAATGGCGGCGCCTGACTCTGCCGGGCTTGTAAGCACCTCTCGCAGTGCGGGGCTACTGTGAGAGGTGATGCGCGATTGCATCCCGTGTCAAAAAGAGGGTCACCATGCCCAATGATGAGTATAAAAAAAAACCCAACCCCCAACTTCCCCTATAACATCGACGGAGCCGCCCTTAGGCAGCTCCAGCAAAAAATGGAGGTTTTCCCCCCTGTGCTTGCTCAGGGGACCCATATATATCTAACCGGAGAGGAGGCTTACTCCTCTCCTTCGCTTACGGGTGTAGGGGACTCCCCCTCACCCCCTTCTCTGGAGGTGCTTTCGGGCGCCTCCCTTTTACCAGCGGCAGTTCCCTCTGTTCTTTCCAAGGGGACTGCCAAGAAAGCCAGCAGGCAGCCCTTAGCCAGCCGCTCCACATCGAAGCGGCTCGGTAGGGCAAACTCCCTTAGGGGGCAGAGGGAAGCCAGGCCCCTTCGGTCGCTTGCCTCAAAAGACCTGCTGGCAAGAATACTGAACCTTGCCGGGGTCAAGGCCCATGCCTTTCCAAAGAAGACTAGTGACGATACCGCCAACGGGACCTGCGATGTCTTGGGTGGGGTGGCCAACTGGAGGTCCCCCTTGAGATAGACATGGTCCTTGAGGAAACCCAGCCTCAGACGGTAGGGCCTTCCATGGGAGGGAATCCTGGCTCGGCGCCAAGCACCGAACCTGAATCCGCCGCGATGCAAGGTCCTTCTCAAACGGCTGTGGTTTCCGAAGCAGTACAAGGAGGGGAGGGATCTCCTCCGACCGGTGCCCCCACGACTACCAGGACCTTCTCCATTTCAGAGAATGACCTGGCTGAGGCCGGTCCATCTGACCTGGGGGCTTCTTCCGGCGGAGGTGAGAAGCGGGTTCATTCCCCGCCCTCCTCTCCAAAAAAGAAAAAGACTAAAAAGACTCGGGGCTCCTCTCCATCCGGCGGGGGCGGATGGGTCTGCTGCTACTCTGGCAAGCGACCAAGCCAAGATCGGCACATCCCCCCCCCCCCGGTTGCGGAACCCCTGACTAAGACTAATACCAAGAGTGCACAGGGCGGAGCCTCGATGACATCGGGGCCTCTCATTCAGAGGTTACCTGGCGTTTTCGAGCCCACTGGCTTCAAACGCTTCCTCGTTATTCGCTCCACTGATGGCACCATGTTGTCCAAGGGCAACATGATCCATCAGACGAGAGGATTAGCTAATGCAATTGGTAGAGAGCCGAAGGTGCCCCGTTTCTCGGACGGGAGCCTTCTGGCGAACGCGGTGAATCCCGCCGAGGCGGCCAAGATAAGTGCTCTTCGGACACTTCATGGCACCTCAGTGAGTGTGACGCCGCACTCTACCATGAACTTTGTGAAAGGAGTAGTGTATGCGAAGGAACTCGTTGACTACTCCATTGAGGACATCACCCTAGAGCTGGCCGACCATGGGGCGGTCAAGGAGGGGCCTCGAGACCCACCCCTACACTCTTCGTCACGTTCGACTGTGACAAGCTCCCTGAGTCGGTGCGTGCCGGTTGGTACCGCTACCGCGTGAAGGCATTCGTGCCACTGCCGCGGCGGTGCTATTACTGTCACCGCTTCGGCCATACGAATTGTTCATGTAGACGTGCAAAGTCGGGGCCACCCGAAGTCTGTGTAAATTGCTCCAAGGTCGCACACGATAAGTCCAAGTCGTGTGTGGCCAAGTGTGTCAATTGCGGAGAGCCGCACCCTGCTTCTTCGAAGCAATGTGGTGCATATCTCCTTGAGAAAGAAATCCTGGCCGTTCAGGCCCAGGATAGACTCATTCCGCGAGGCTAAGGACTTGGTCCTGGCGCGCCCGGTTCTGCCTGGGACGTCATATGCCTCAGTAGTTAGAAAGGCACCCTCTGCTCCTGGCCCATCCAGGCCAACGAGCACGGTTGTTTCCGCGCCCATTCGGAGCCCTTCTACGGGCTCTACCCAACCCGGGCGCTCCCCTGGTAAAGCTGGCGGCAAAAAGGGTTCATACCCAGCCCCAGCTAAAACCAGGGCTCCCCCCTCTTCCCCCAGCGTGACCGTTTCCCGCAATTGCGGGGAATGAGGGCGCCAAAGAGTCCGCGAGGACTCTGCGACCGGATCAGCGTTTCGCTCTTCCTCACACCGACTACATGGCAGGAATACAGGCAGCTCTTCGGACTGCTTGGCAAAGAAGATGGGAGACGGTCGAAGGGAACTTAAAGTTGCGTGCCATTGCGCCGCGACTGTTCCCATGGACCTATTCCCCAATGCGGCTCTTGGATTGCGATCAGCAGTAGTCCCGTTGTCGCATCCGAATTGCTCTCATCTTCAAGGAAGATGGCTCCAACTGGTAGCAGTTTTTTTAAAACAACGACGGAATCGTGTCACTCAACCCATCTAGTAGCGCAGAGGCCGAGTAATTTTTGCTGCCTCGAGGATGTGTGGTGTTTCACTAGGTGAGCAAACCTCATAACGCATGTTCGAGGAATTAACGTAGTTGAAAACCTCGTTGAGGGTCTGGAGAGCAAGTTTGACTTCTTTTGTGTCACAAGCCTTAGTCAACCCAAGGTTCAGTCGATTCCATCAGTGGATCACCTTCGCGAGTGGATATTCTTGTTGTATAACTGCTGCACACCCGCCAAACTTCCCCATCATGGCACTGGCTCCATCAAAACAGAGACTGCGATAGCTGTTCATGTGGAGACCGACACAATCTACTGTGCTGAGAAGAAGACGAGCCAGTCCTTCTCCAGTCAAGTCTACGGCATGAACAAAGCCCAGAATGTCCTTTCTCAATTTGTCCTTGCTGAAGTGACGTACGCAGATGGTGACTTGTTCTTTCTTCGCATTATCCGTCGTCTCGTCCATTATGATAGCAAAGATTCCAGCAACTTGAGATACCACCTTCTCTTGCAATAGTCTCCCTGCAAATAAAGATAAAACTTAAATATTTATTGCATTATTCTGTATATGTATGGAAATGCAAAAGCATAGAAATAAGTGAAAATAGTAAATGGACAATTTTTACCTGTTATTTCGACGAGTTAATTTTGGGTAGTCTTGCTAATGAGAGTACAATTCTTGTTGGATGTCATTAGGAGCTTCGCTAATTCAGCATCGCCGCCATTGGAGCGGTACCGCAACAGCGCTCGAAAAACTCCTTCTCTAGTTACACTTGGAGCGGACAAATCTAAGGGACTGTCATCACGGTGCCCTCTAAGAGGAAGCATATTGCGGCCACAAAACAGTACAGTCTCAACAACTGGGACAAGCAGACGACGGTTGTTCTCAATTTGCTCCTTCCTTTTCCCAGTCATCATGACATCAATAGCCCTCGTTGGGCGGCGTGCAGTGTCAAGAAACTGTTGCATCCTAACCATACTGGTTGTATGATAGCCGTTGCCGTTATGGCTACTGAGCTTGTTTTATATTTTTGCATTGGCTGCAAAGCTAGTGTTCCCAGCTTCGTTTGTCCGCCAGTTCCAGCTTGGTAACCAGCAAACAAAAAACAAGCGACGCGATAGCCACCTTTCTTTGATGCCGAGTATTTAAGCCAAGGGTACGTGGAACACCATTCAGGTTTAAAGCGTCTCTTATGACCTTCATTTGTATACGAAGTGTCTCTAAAGATGGCGGTTTTTGATGAATCACAGCAACTTTAGCGGCGTCCGTTGCTTGCGTATTCAAAACAAAATTGGCGATGTCAACTAGAGTAGGCTGTTTCTCACTCGAAACGGTCGAAACATCGGTTGCCTCTTCAGTAACTGGATCGTGTTGACTACAGGAAGTCACTGTTGAAATACTTGTCTTTGGCTCCATCTCGTTGTCTTCACGGCTCCTGGCCGATTTCAATTTGAAAAAACGTTATTTTTGTCCGCTTCATCGTGACCACCTGATAAATGTACCACAGTTCTAACTTTTATAAAAAAGAAGGAAGATAGGAGGAGGATAAGTGAAGGAGAGGCGTAACAGAATAAGATTCGGGAGGGGCCTAACCTAGACAGAGATATTAGTGGAGGACTTCGATAGGGCCTAAAATGGGGACACAGGGCCAATGGCACCCCATACATTACACTAAGGTAAACATGTAGACGAGCGGCCCGGCCCGAAAATATTATTTTTGTGTAAATATTATCGTTCACCCGTGTCTGAATATTCATGCGCGTTTGAGTTTTCTTCGAATGATAGCTGCCGCCATTTTTTGTATTAAAAAAATGGCCGAAAGTAAACAAACCGAAAACGCTGTTTACGTAGGCCTTTTTTTTTTTTTACAAAATTGCCCGAAAAAAACAACAAACGAAACACGCTGTTTCCGTACTTAATTGCATCGGTTATACTTCCGAAATAGCGAAGAGGAAAGCCTATTTATTTTGCGCGTCTTTGTCCTATTTGAAATCTAGCTGACTTGAATGACGTTTTATTTTAGAGCATCTAAATTCAAACTGAGCGGTCACATCTAATGCCCGGCCACAAATGTCGCATTAGCTTTTAATTTTAACTAAATTATAAACATCCAAAAAGGTGAAAAATTTATCTGTATCAGAAACTAGAGTTAATTCCGAAATGGAAGACGGACAAAACGAACAATTCGATACCATTTTCACACTGCTTAAAAGACGTCTGATTGATCATTTTCAAACTGCGTAAAAGGGGAATGTTTGACACCCAAACTGCTAAAAAAACAAGTAGTTCCTTGAAATGATTAGCTAATTACATTTAAATGTATAAAAGAAGGTTTTTAAAATAGTAAAATGGGAAAAAATAAATTGACAAATAAAAATGACTCCGAATGAGGATAATAAAAAGCTATTAAGTTGAAAAAAATTGAAATCAAGCATTTCTGACGTCATACTCCACCCCCAACCCATATTATAATTCGCAAAACGATTAAAGGCGCTGACATGATGTAGTTAAAGCATTCACCTCTGTAAACGTCAGAATATTATAACAATTAGGATTATATACTGGGGGGGGGGCTGTGCCCCCCCCCCAATTTAATGAAACTCAGGATCATCGTAGTGCGGTCTACGCATCGTGTTTAACCCCCCCACGAGCCGTCCCCTTAAATGTACTCCAAAATGTGAAACATTTTGGAACACGGACGAAAATAGTACGTCTTATCGGCCGGGCCCCTCGTCTACATATTTACCCTGCTTATAATTAACCAATATTAAATAAGTATGCAGCATTCGAACCACTAAACATACATACATAATAAATAAGTGATCCGCATGAAGCCTACTAGGCTAACAACATAAGGCTAATAGCGAAATATTTCCTCCAGATGTCAACCATAGATATAAATAAAAATGCATAAAATAGTACTCACAATATTTCCAAAATAATTAATGAACTATAAAAGGAAATGAGATTACGTTAAAACACGAGGCTTGCAAACGAGCGTCGGTTGGCGCGCTATCGCCTTAGTATTTAACCTCTGGTTTAACTAAATACCTACCAAAATGCAAAGTAAGCCACTAAAAAGTGAAAAACTTAAACAAATATAGCATGAGTACTTACCTTAAGCGGGGAAGATCAGGTAAAACCAAGAAACAAATATTTTAACAGCGCTGAACAACCAAAAGCCGGTCTTGAACTGAAAGAAGGGAATGGTGTTTCTTCTTGCGAAGAAGTGGCGGGAGTTTTAAACTGCCGTTCTTGGGGAAGATATGATAAGAGAGGTGGCAATTGACCAGCAATTCTCTTTTGTCCCGTGTTCATACTGGATTTAATTATCCCGCTGACAATCAGAAGAGCGTACTAATGTTGATAACTCCCTTAAATTCATATTTCTATGGGATTAGTTTCAGTTCAAATATGGCTGGGGAGCCAATTTCTTAGGAACAGCATCAATCAGCCTGACCAAAAACTATGAGATAGAAAACACCAATATTTTAACATAGGCTTTTCCGGCCGATTAGAAAAAGTGCCGGAAAAAATGTCACATTTTTTAATGACTGCATATTTTTGTCTGAAATATGAAAGTAATTGAATATTAAACATATTTACTATTGAATTTTGATGGTAAATCAGAGGAAATGATATATATTGGTTTGTTTTAGAACAGTTTTTTCCCACCATGGCTTCCTGTGATCATTTTTAAGGGTTGGTTTCCATTATCTGAGCGGGGGGGGGGGGGGGGCATGGCCCAATGCCCCCCTCCCTAAATACGCCACTGTATCTACATTATGTAGACTGACATAGGATCCTTAGGGCCCTAGGGGTGCCAACATAGCTTCTTAGTTCTTATGGGCGCCGGCATGGCTCATGGGGGCATGACCCCACTGCCCTCTTCAGATGCGCCTATGTCCGAATGCGCAAACAAGTAGAAAAATATGAAGATACAATAATGATGAGAAAAAATGCCAATATTTTAATATATTCATTCCTTCGATTTTTTTGCTTACAAACACCATAGAAAGAGTGAGTTAAGTTGAAGAGTGGGGAGTAGAGACACTACTATCAGAATCGTACATATGTTTCCTATATAACTTTGTGTAGTGCAACCGCAAAAATATAATAACCAATAAAATATTGCATAAATGCTACTTGAAAATTATTATAAACACAAGTGTATACACATGCCACTTTATGTACGTGACCAGGATTTAATAAAAAGGAAGGTCACATTTAGAACGAGGCGTCAATTTTTCGTTAGTTTACATTTGCTATTTTACACACGTACCTTACCGTACTACCAGCCTTGTTCGTAGGTGATGAAAAAGACTGATTAGTTTAATTAATATACACTGTGTTTGATGCGCCTTTCTTTTCACGTATTTAACAAGCTTCCATTACTATAAAATAATATATTATTGCGTAGTATTTTACGAAATTTCCTCTGGGCGACATTTCTCGTACTTGGCCCAATAAATATAAGCAAAATCGATAGGGAACCAGCGATGCCGAAACGTTTTAGCCATTTAGTGTTTTATTTATCACTGAGAATGTGTTGGGTAGACCAATTGTAGTATATATTACACAATTTTTAAATTATTACTGCTACGTAAACTTGTAAATGTTTAATTCGATGTCGCTCAGTATTTTGAAATTGCCTTCACTGGGCGGGAAATTATCATCACTAGGCGACGCTCAAATGTTTTTTCGCCTATACACTGAGAAAATAATTCGCTTCTCTCTTAATAAGTTTTTATTTAATTTGGGGGTGGGTGCATGATTCTGCACTGAGGGGAGGCTGTCCCCCTGACTCCCGAGCGTGTTTCCTTCTTGCATTATTATTATTCTTTTGGGTTTTTTTATGGTTTTGTATTTGTTCTGTGTTTTGGTATCTTTTGTATGTTTTTGTTTTTTAATAATAATAATAGTATCTACTAGCTAAACTGGCTGTGGGATGATTACCGTGAATTATGCTCTAGTATGCAGTCGCCTGGTTTATTAAACTAAAAATAATTAAATCTCTCCATTCTTTTGTTGTTTTTGCTGTTTTTTTAAGCTATTTTCTTTTTTCGGTGACCGCCACAGCAGAGCTCTAAAATTAGAGTAGCGCCTCCATGAACCGCTATTATTCAATGTAATTAATTAATTTATATTTATTAGTTGTGGCAGGCTGAATGGGATGGATGTTCATCATTTAAATTATATAAAATCAAAAAGTCTGTTCACTCTTGGCCCTTGATACTTACCCAACGGTAACTTGTCCCGGTTGATACTCGAATCAGCCCTGTTGCCGTTTTTGTGGTGGGGACCAATCGGTTGCCCACCTTCTACTAAAATGCCCTCATTTTGCCACTCTGGTCGCCCTGTTTCGCGCCTGTTTCAACTATTCCTCGCTTGTCCCCCCCTTCATTGCTTCCTAGCAGAGGAATTTTTAAACCCTCTTTTTTTTCTTTTTATTGGCGTCGTGGTCTTCTCCCTCTTTTATAACTAATTTACCTCGTTCTATTTGCGCTGCCATTTTGAATCCACTTGGATTGTGCAGCTGCCTGACTGGCTCCTTACCCTTAAACCAGGGTTGGCAAAAACCCAAATTTTGAAAAATCCCAATAAAACCCAGGTTTTATTGTTTTTTTTCAAAAAACAAATGCTATAAGCATTAGAATAACATAGAAAAAGAATAGCTAGCTTTTTTATATCATATTAATAATTACTTAGTTTAATAATTATATTATAGTAAGAACAGATCACTGATGCAGAATTGTGGGTACCCATGATATCCATAACCTGTAGAAGGAGAGGTGAATTATTATGGGTCAGTATCAGAGAAATAATCTTAATTTGATACATATTTGTTGAAATTATAAACATAAATATGAATTTTGAATAAAATAATAAGTAGCATTCATTTCTTGAAAAAAAAAAAGTAATTTTGAAAAAAAAACATGAAACCCCGGTTTTTTCAAATTTCACTTGAAAAAGCCCCCCCCCCAAAAACCTGGGATTAAAACCTGGGTTTTTTTTTATTTGCCCACCCTGTCCTAAACCCTAATTATCTATTTCAGATAAGGTTATCTCAAACAGATAGAGCTCCCAAACAAGATCACGTCATCGAGAACACTAATACCTCTTCCCGGCCAGCCCAGAAGGCGGCAGAGAATGGGAAAGTTCATTTTAGAGCAAGAAGATTTAAGGATGCAGCTGATTCATTCACTCGAGCTATCGAATTAGACTCGGAATGCTCCCTTTATTATGTGAACCGGGCCATTGTTTATTTTCACATGAAAGTCCCTAACAAGACTTTTTGTGATATAGTTTCGGCCTTAAAATTAGATCCATTCAATGCTAAAGCCTATTTATATTTGGGCAAAACTTTTCTCCTTGTGGGTTTTACTAATAAGGCTAAATTTTGTTTCGATCGCGCCAAGATTCTGAACTTTGAACTACCTGGTCTCGATGATAATATTCTTAAACTTTATGTAGTCGAGGATCACATAGTGAATTTAATTGACGCGATAACGAAGAATGAAATTGATGCAGTTGGACGTTTTCTATTGCTTATCACCAACGTCGTGCCGAGCCCAAATATCATGAGAAAGATCATTGAAGAATTATGCAAAAAGGATTTGATTGAAGGAGCAAAATCAGTTATAGACCAAATATCTGTGATTCCACTCCAAATAACTATTGGGGAGTGTTGGTATTTATGGGGCCATTGCGCGTACTTTGAAGATGATGAAGACGCTGTTCACAAAAACTTTTCCAAGTACTTGGATTTTTTCCCCCAAAATTACCATGCCCTTAAGAGGTATTCATCAATGAAGGATATTTATTACTGGCGACATTCCGGAGATCAAGTTTTGGCAAGTGGGCAAGTCGATCATGCTATAGAGTGTTATTTCAAAGGAAACGAACTTAACCTCCAACTCTATGCGAGTAAAAGGGTCTCAGCTAATTTTGTTTACAAAATGGGAATGGCGAAAATGAGTTCAAACAAAGGCGAAGCACTGTCGTACTTTAATCGCGTACTTAAACTCGTTAAAAATCACCACGCTGCCCTGGCTGCCAGAGCTCAGTGTTGGTTTGACATGGTAAGATACGAACAAGGACTGTTAGATATAGAGGAAGCCCTAGCAATTCATTCCTGTGAGAGCTATAAAGACTTGAGCAAAAGAATCAAGCAAAGGTTAAGCCAACGTTTTCCAATCAAACGCGACAGTGAGTTAAATTATAAGAATCGAGAGGCAGATGCCAAAAGGATAGAAGGAAATCATCTTTTCCAAAAGGGGAAGTACCTTGATGCCATGAAGGCCTATAATGCAGCTATTAAATTAAATCCACAAGAGTCCATTTATTTCTCTAATCGATCTGCATGTCATTTCGCGCTTAAAAATTTCAAAGAGGCCTTAAAAGACTGCCAGTCTGCTCTGAAATTTAATCCTGCTAACAACAAAGCTCTGTTTCGGTTGGGAAAATGTCATGTTGCATGTGGGCAGCCGGCGGAAGCGTTAGCGTCATTAGAGAAGGCGATGGCTTGTAACTACCCTCCTACCGGATTGAATGCGGAAATGAAAAGGGCTCAAGACTTGAAGAGCGCTATTGCCGAGGGAGAAGCTTGCTTCCGAGAGGAGGATTACTCAAAGGCGGAACAACACTTTACAATTGCAACATCGCTGGCGGAACACTGTGAGGCTATTCACTTAAAGAGGATAGAGTGTCTTTATTGGTTAGAAAAATACGAAGATGTAATTTCTGCCTTAAACTCTAGTAGCCTTGATCAACAAGATCCTTACTTCTATTACTTCAAGGGCTTGTGTTGTTATCAAAAAGGGGAGGAAATAAAATCGTTAAATTTGATAGAGAGAGCAGTGTCTTTGGACCCATCCCAAACCAAGTTCAAGAACACCCTGGAACGAATAAGACGCGTTTACGAGTTGAAGCGTCTCGGAAATGAGGCATTTTCGGAGAACAGGTTTGACGAGGCACTTGCTCATTATTCGCAAGGTCTTGCGGTTGATAATTCGAATAGATCTATGAAGGCAGTGTTTAGGTTCAATATTGGTATGGTGCACTCTAAAATGGGTAAGTTGAAGATGGCGATTGATGCCTTTTCATCGGCTATTGAATTTAAAAAGGATTATGTCAAAGCTTATTTGAATAGAGCCCGTTCTTATGCTGATTCAGCTTTCTACGAAGAGGCTGCAGAGGATTATGCCACCCTCTCGAAGTTGTCCCCTTGCCCAGAACATGAAGAATTGCAAAAAAGGGCAAATGAAGACTTAAAAACATCTAAAGAGGGCAAAATAGTGAAGTCTTTTGCAGATTGTAAAGTGCAAATTGCGAAAAAGTCTTTACTTGAAGGAGAACACGAAAAAGCTTTCCAATGTTTTTCCGAAGCAATTTCGATATGCCCAAAGTCACCTCTGTATTATTCTCATCGTTGCGAGTGTCTCATGATTATGCGGAAATTCGTCGATGCTCTAAATGATGCCAAAAAGTCGATCGAACTCGACGGTGGATATGTCGAAGGCCACATATTGGTTGGAAAATGCAACATGTCTCTGGGAAAGGCTGAAGATGCTGTGACAGCATTTGAAACTGCGAGGAAACTAGACTCCTGCAGTCAAATAGTTGTTCCAGAAATTCTTAAAGCTCTCAGATTGATCGATTGCCTCAAAGAAGCTAACAGTGCTCTGAACGATGAAAACCACATTCTCGCTGCTGAGCAGTTCGCTGTTGCCTCTGCAATTGCAGTGGGGAGTCTCGATCTGCTGGTGTTGAGATTACAGTCTCTTCTTTCTCTACATCGTCTCTCAGAGGTCTTGGAAATACTAGAATCTATAGCTCCTGAAATGAAAACGGAGCCCGTTATCCTCTGCACAAAAAGCAAAGTATTGTATTATCAAGACCAAAAAGATTTTGCCTTGGATTCCTTAAATTCTGCCTTTGCTATTGATCCATCTAACAAGGAGGCCGGGGAATTAAAAAAACAGATTGAAAAAGTATACAAACTAAAGGAACAAGGAAATAAATACTTCGGCGATTTGGATTATGAGCAAGCCGCTCTATGTTATAACGAAGCCCTAGAAATAATTGATCTAGACAATCGCACCATGAGGGCTAAACTCTATTTCAATCTAGGAATACTTTCTCTGCACCAACATTGCTATGTGGATGCAATTAAATCCTTTAACGAGGCACTCGAGATTGATAAATACTACATAAAGGCTCTGGCAAAGAGAGCCAAGTGTTATCGGCAGACAAATGATTATGAAGAAGCTTTAGAAGATTATCGAAATCTTTGTAACTTGACGTCATCTGAAATTCATTGTAAATTGCTTCGAGAGACTCTTAGGCAACTAGAAAAAAGTTATGCAAAAAATCACTACCATATTCTAGGGTTAACTCGTAACTCATCATTGGCGGAAATAAAATCTGCGTACAAAACGCTTGCGCTTAAATTCCACCCTGATAGGCTAAATACCAAAGCGGACAAGATTGTTGGTGAAAACAAATTTAAGCTAATCGCTAAAGCGCATGCTGTCCTCACTGATCCCTTCTCCAGAGAATGTTATGATAGACAAATATTTTCTTCCCGTTATTGGCTATGAATAAATTTATATTTTTATATCTTGTGTTAATTTGAATTAAATGTTTATAAATTTATCTGATTTTGTTATTCCCTGAAGACAGGCCAGGGTAATTGAACGCCCAATTTAGCCCGCAAGAATATTTAATTCATGCTTAGAATATGCGTTTTCGCCTCTCAGCATGATTGGATTTGCTGTAAGATCTTAATCTCTTGTATAGTAGTTTTTTTTTTGCGACAGACCGGACTACGGTGTAGCTGAAGACTTTAAAACGTGATCATAAACACTAACACAAATTCACTCAAAAACAACCGCAAATGGATAGAGAGAGAGAAAAAAAACCCCTCAAAACAAAAATGAAAGAAAGATCGTTCCGACCCCCATAGGGAAGAATTTGTGGAAACTATCTAAGAGGGCAAGTTGACCAGACCTAGCTAAAAAGTTATAGAGTGAGGACGCTCTGAAGGGATCTGCTAAACAAAAAGCAGACGTGAGGTTGGGGAAACGGGAAATGCGAAAGCCCGCAAAAGGGGAGCGATCAACTCTGGAGATTGAGATCACATCACATATAATAGTATCCACAGCGTGCTCTGTCACGACCCCCTGATCTTTGGGATGGAACTTTCAAAAGATCAACAAGCTTTAAAATATTGAGTCTTAATTTTCTCAAATGTATTGGCTATGTCAATTTGGAAGCGAGGGTTACCCAAGAATTTGAAAAGTCCAACATTCAATAGTACTCATTCAAATGACGTCAAGGGTTGGACACACCTTAACGTGTGCATATTATTGACACTAAAACTTCCTTTAGAGCTCCGGTAGTTAAAGCCATAACAAAGAATTGTATGAGGTAGGGACGCATTAAAGTGGCCGAAACACACGTTCTCATGACAGTAGGCATTACCGATACGAACTTTAAAAATACAAGATAAAAACTATACCACTAGTCATGCAGCAGCTGCCAGATTCCACTCCACTAAGTGGTATAACAACCAGCAAGTGACCAGAACCCCTGCACCGCTGAAACCGGGTAAGTGTGACCCTACCGACCCTGAATCTTATTAACCTTTTCGCCATGAAGTTCAATGGGCCTGTCGTAGACTCTTCTGACGGATAGCTCTTGATGTATTAATTTCAATCCGGTTAAATGACCTAGAGTTTCCACTGTAACATGAGAGAGCCCAATTCTAGGATTAAACCGCAGCTGGTCAGTCGCGATTCCACCAGAGCACAGGTGCCCTCCGGATTCTAGGGTACCTTCTCAAAATTGTATGCTCAGCAACGCCACAGGCAAGGAACGCTAAGAAATCCAGCGCAGAGTCAACTCGGGAGAGAGAGAGAGAGAGTTGATGGCTGGGAAGAAGTACCAGTACGGGAAAAATGTTCACTCGTGTAAGTCATCCCAAACGGACCATTAGAATTAATAGAAACTGGAGAACGATGACAAATCAACGCAACTAAAAGTATCCGCTGGATTTGCTAAAAATAAAATCACTTAGGTCAAAAATACATAAAAATTCTCAACAGTAAATGAGTCACTAATGCCACATTTAACATTAAAAAACATGATATATGCTGCAAATTATGAAGATAAAATCTAACTATAAAAATGGAGAAGGGCTGGTGCAAAATATCCAGTTGATCAGACATGGTCACAGTCGAATCAAGGGGAAGGTACATGACCAAATAGTTGAAAGCTTAGAAAAGCCTTGCCCAGTTGTGGGTGGGTATATAGTGCGCGTGAATAGGACCAGTTGCGGAAAGTAATTTGGGAACGATAACTAGAATCTAACTACCTACTCCACACGTGACTGATAAAAATGTGGAAAGTCTCCTTATCAAGTAGTCCATTTCGTAGCTCAAATGGAGCCTATAAGTTTATAAGTTGCTCGCATTTTTAGTTTCGGCAACTGCTATATAAAATATTCGAAAGCGCCCCCCGTTTGCCGGGAATCCAGGTTCATCAATTATTATGCTTGATGAAGGTACCGGCGGAGGAAAATAATTTGGGGACGGTGACGAGAATCGAGCGACTAAACCTCGACGTTGCTGAGATCAAATTTGGGGTTACCACCTCACCGGTGATCTAGGCCATCTCGGCTTTTTAAAAAAAGAGTGTAAATGGAGACTATAATTAGGCCGCTTCTTTCGTCTCTCCTAACAATGTAGGTACAATAGTGAGACGTAGTTGCTAGGATAGACGCACCATACTCTGTTGCAGCCCTAGCAGGGGGCGAGTGCTAAGTTTGCTTTCTTGAGCACAATAAGCAATCAGGTGTCGCATGCTCGTCTGCGGTGAGTTGAACAGGCTCTCGTCCTCAGCGGCGGGTTGGGGGGTGGGTAACCTGATCTTTCTCAGGAATTTGAAGATAGGGCATTGCACATTAATAATGGTTATCTTACATAGCATTGATAATAATTAATTATATCTCGCACAAGAGTGAGCACTAACTATCAAATTTGATTTTTTTCTTCTCATCAGAAAATTATGACCTGCAGTTTTGGGAGGTCAGCTAAGGTGTAATACTGAATTAAATAATTATTTTTGACATTTACCTATATGACTTATTAGGTAGATCTGATCGCAACGGTTTAAAAAACTTTATATATATATATATATATATATATATATATATATATATATATATATATATATATATATATATTTATATATTTATATTATACATAACTCTTTCTGAATAGCAAATGCAAGTATGGCTTGTAGCAGCTGACATCTTTGCAAGCTCCTACAAAGTTCGTAAAGAGGCAGTTGGCAATTTCCCGTCTGAGAAAATTATGCATCTCCCAAAATCCATTTTTGTACGACCTTTGATACCAATACGGTTACCTCGAAATCAAAGTACAACTCCTCCCAACCACAACCAATAAAAACCTTTGTACAACCCAATTCGAAATTAACCAATCAGAATAAACTTTCCCCGAGTCCCGAGCGCATTTTAACGAACACTTTTATTGAATCAGCGCTCCAGACCAAAAGATTTTGAAACCTTCCCTACTGAATTAGTTATCCTCCCTCACGTTTTCTCTTTCAACTCATTTTTATCTTTAAATTCATATAGCAAGGTTTAATGGCTGCTATCTAGGCAGGTTTGTCATTAAACCAATCATCACATAAGCTATAGGCTTAAAAAAAATAAATTAACTGTTCTGAAATTTTAGAGTGGGAAGCGTCTGCCCCCCCTTCCCCCGGCCCTCTGGATCCGCGCCCGCTCGTCCTCCCAAGTAAAGATTTGCATTTGAATTTCCTGGAGCACACGCTGAAGCCGTGTCAGTGTACAGTGATGGGTCCAAATCCGAGGAGGGGATCGGCTTTCACGCCTGCTGCCCCTCGTTTGAAGCTGGCGCAGCTTATCCGGGTGCTGGGTATGCCCATGGCCGAGTAGGTTGCAATACAAGAATTGGTACGGATATCAGGCACTGTGAATCTTCGTTTGATATATAGGCAAGAAAAACTTTATTGTAACTGCTGACGGAACGGAAATGGTTAGCCAAAGCGTTGCTGACCACCAGGCTGACATTCACTAAGGAGCCCTGCAAATTAATGTTGGGGTTATTATGGCTGGCATAACGACCCCAGATCTTGCTAATCCTCTTCCAGATCTCTGCGGTAGGAGTCATAGAAGAGATCGATGAAACGTGGCGATGCCACGGCTGTCGCTCACTCCAAGATCTACCAGGGCACAGTTGAGCGCCTTCCCAATCAGTATGGCCTAAGTTCCACTTAAGAGGCATGGCTGGGATCAAAGACCGATAAGACAATAGGAAAGTGGTCACTTCCATGGAAGTCATCAATGACGGACCACTAAAAACAGGAGCAATAGAGTTGGAAATGAGAAAAACGCATCGCCGGAAAAGGAAAGGTACCAGTTTGTTGTCCTGAAGACAAACGGAAACGCAATGTGGAGGAGATATTTTTGCACGTTAGATACGGAATCGTGGGAAAGGGCGCTTTCGAGGTTTGAGGGGTTGATCGAACAACCGCGGATGGCAATGTTGGAATATAATTGGCTTCCTTAATCATGAGTAGGAGGGGGAGTTGGCGAAGCAGGCAATCTGGGCAAAGTACGAGACACGATAGCATTCTGCAACCGTTTGGATTGGTAAGGGGCCTACGTCCTGTGAAGAACGAGATTGGCTTGAGGACAAAGAATATTGAGCAGCAGAGGAAGAGTTCATTGAAGACTCGTGGCTCAGCCGAGTCAGCACCAGAGGCAGCCCGCTTATTGGTGGCCGACGACCCAGCTAGAGCCGCGGGAAGAGGAGAGCACAATTGATAAAGGGTAGCAACTACGCTCGCCCGATGCGGGGACAAAACTTGTGCTAAGATCACCCAGAATGGGACATTCAAAAGCAATGTGCCGAACAGTCTGGGGACAAAGCAGTCGTCGCAATAAGATGTGGGCGAGCGCTCCATCAAATGACGGTACGTCTCGCGAATGTGTGCACTTCGAAGACGGCAGAAAGCGACCTGAAGCCGTCGTTGTATTTGGGGGGAGGTCCATGGGAACAGTCGCGGCGCAATAGCACGCAACTTCAAGTTCCCCTTGACCGTCTTGAATCTCTGTTGCTAAGAACCTGGAAGGCTGCCATGATTCCTGCTATGTAGTCGGTGTGAGAAAGAGTCAGACGCTTATCTGGTCTCCTAGCACTCGCAGAATCTTTGGGTCCCTAATCGGCGCGCAAATTTTCCGCAATTCCCACATGTCCAGGAACCCAGCAGAAGATAATCTCTACATCCACACGGCAACCGTGGTGTCACGGATGTCGCGAAACAGGGTGTGTGAATATTCCAATGCCCTGAGAACACTCAAGCCGGTTCGTGAGTCGCTATAGATCACAATCCTTTCTCCAAATTGAGCACGACGTTTTATCTCCCAAACCGAGATGTGTATTGCAACCAGCTCGGCGGTGAAGACAGACGCAACACCCGGTAGATTTCCACTGACTTTAAACAGTGAAGATAAGGCGTAGAAACCGATTTCCTCCTGGCACTTGGAACCATCCATATACACTGGCACGGATCCAGCGTGACAAGAATTGCGCTCCCAAATAATATAATAATAATAATAATAATAAGTCTTTTGTAATGCGCTCTTCAAGGCCTGAGGCCTTCCCAGAGCGCACGTTGTGCTGAGATGAGAATGGAAATTCAAGAGGGGGAAGAAAGCAATTCTGAAAAGATGCGTTTTCAGGAGACGCTTAAATGTGGTAAGAGAGGGAGAAGACCTGATTTAAGCAGGAAGCGCATTCCACAACTTAGAGGCGCAGATTGAGAAGGAGCAGTCCCCCATTGAGAGGAGGAATGAACGAGGAATATTCAAAAGAGGTGCATGTGATGACCGAAGGGCTCGTGGGACATGGCGTGGCGAGAGGGCAGAAGAGAAGTAAGACGGGGCCTTGTTATTTAGGGCCTTAAATGTGAAGAGAAGTATCTTGAAGTGAGTACGGGATCTGACAGGGAGCCAGTGCAGTTCATGCAGCAAGGGTTTCGAGGGAGACAAGCCGGGCGGCATAGTTCTGTACAAGTTGAAGGGGGCGGAGAGAGGAGGATGGCAGATTCACAAGCAGAGAGTTACATTAGTCAAGGCGTGAGGTGATGAAGGCATGAACAGCAGTCTCAAGACTTTGGCGATCAAAGTGAGAGCGAATGCGAGATAAGTTACGAAAGAAACATAGAAAGAATTTGCTGACATTGCGGATATGAGGCTTAAAGGAGAGATGCTCATCAAAAACAACACCCAGATTCCTAACGCAGTCAGAGAAAATAATAGTATTACCGCCCAGAGTAAGCGAGGGAAAGAGAGATTTAGATTTTGTGACAAGAGCAGAGGTGCCGACGAAGAGGACCTCAGTTTTGGAGTGATTAAGCTTGAGGAAGTTGGTAGAGAGCCAGTCAGAAATGGAGGATTAGGCAGCCAGGAGGTTAGTGATAGAGTAGGCAAGAGACGTGCGGAAGGAGGAAACGAAAATCTGAGTGTCATCAACATAGAGGTGGAAGGATAGACCGAGATTACGGAGAAGGGAACTAAGAGGGAGAAGGTAGATACGAAATAGTAGAGGACCAATGACAGAGCCTTGTGGCACTCCAAAGCGAATGGGGGTAGAGTCGGATGAAACGTCGTCAATCACAACGGATTGGGTACGAGACGAGAGGTAAGAGCAGAACCGGTCAAGCACGGTGGTGATATACCGAGGGAAGAGTGGAGAAGATCAAATAGGACGGTATGGTCAATAGTATCGAAGGCAAAGGAGAGGTTGAGTAGAAAGAGGATGGAGGCACAACCCCTGTCCGCGGCTCTTCGTAAGCAATCGGACACATTGAGAAGGGCGGTTTCTGTGGAGTGACCTGAATTGAAACCAGATTGATAGGCTTCATAAATGTTACAGGCCACCATGTGACTGTTGATGCGTGAAGCAACCACTCTCTCCAGAACCTTAGAGGGCAAAGGAAGTTGCGAAATCGGGCGATAATTGAAAGGGTGAGTGGGGTTCAGTTGAGGCTTTTAAAGAATCGGACGGATGTGGGCACGTTTGAAGCAAGAGGGAACAATACCAGTTGCAAGTGAAGTGTTGAACAGGTGAAGAAGCGTTGGGGGGGATAGCAGGTAGAATTTTGCATAACAGTTTAGGCGGAAAAATGTCCTTTGGGGAACCCGATTTCTTAGAACGCGAGAGCAGGGCTGTAAGCTCCAACGCGTTCCCAGCGGGGAAAACGATAAGCGGCTTAGGCGGGAAGTCAGGAAGAATTGCAGGAGCCGGGACAGAAGGCTGAGGGAGGGAGGCACGGAGGCTAGTGACCTTATCTGCGATAAAAATAGAGAGAGTAGCAGGGCTAATGGGTGGAGAGACCTGGGCTGGGGAAGTTAGACAGGAGAGCAGCCGGAAGACGGTATGGGGATCATTCTTACTATCAGTAAGCAGATTACGTTAGTAGGCTTCACGAGCAGATTTTAATTTCGCCACGTAGGAAGCTGTCGCAAGTCGGAATGCCAGCGAGAGAGGGGTCGTTTTCTTGCCCACGGGTGCGAGCCTTTCTAAGGACTTTCATGGGCACGCATGGACTGCCTAGCACGGAAGAGTTCCATAGAGTACCAAAGGGCACGGTGACAAGGGGAGAGTGGGCATCAAGACAAGTGAGAAGGGGTTGCTCCAAAGAAAAGAGAATCTGGTCAGGAGAGGCAGAAGCATCAATGGGAGGAAGTTTGGAGGCCACATCATTAGATAGGAAGGAAATATCAATGGAGGCTAGTCGATAAATACCCATATTTAGTACCCTCGTAGTTGGTGTCCTAGGCAGAACCAAAGGCGCCACAGTCCCCAGAGATACACAGAACTCTCGAAGGAGATTCCTAGCCCTAAGCGAAGGAACCCTAAGCGGCTTAGGGTATGAATGGCATCTCTCGGCGGCATAGGCACCGTTCAGATCTGCTGCGGATGTAGTGAGAGCTGTTGGCGACAGAGGGAGACGCCGAACCCGCGCGTAGAAGCGCATAATATACACGACGCAGAGCGAGTGGCATCCACCCAGTAGGCTTTCAATGGGGGACGTGCGGAAGGCACCGGTTGCCAGGCGAAGGCCAGTGTGGTGGATTGAGTTTACCTTCCGCAATACACGCTCGGCTGCGGATCAATAAAACTCCCATCCGTAGTCAAACTACAAACAAACAAAGGATCCATAGAAAAGCAAGGAAGTAACCCGACTGGCACATAGGGTGTGGAATGTCACGGGTCTAAGGGACCCTAAGGCTGCGAATATGAGCAGTTGCACTGCTACTGCATGCAAGGAATTAAAAGCAAAGAGAAGAACGGAGACATCATGCTGAGTGTAAATGGTATCCTTCAAAATTATAGCTAACGGGGACCGAGAGGAGACGAGCCTCCGCAGCTCCTCTCAGTTAGCCTGGAGTCCGCGGCAATTCTATTGAAATAATATGCTCTCAAGGCCTAGCTCGGAGGAGATGCGGGGACCCCTTTTGAAGAGAAGATCCTCACGGGCATAGTCGTACACTTCCCATAGAGTGAACTCTGGGAGCCGTTGGCCAAACAAGGCGCTAAAGGCGGTGTCGCTTTCGAATACTTATCAGGGTAGGTAGGGTTCATCATGCGAGTCTTTTCCTCCCTCCGATTCAAAACCTTGACTTTAGAGGATCCACTGTCTCCGAGAAAGCCAGCCCAGCCCTGAGCGGAGGTGTAAGAGCCGAAGGTCATTTGGTGCTGTCTTCTTTTCGAGATGCAGCTCTAGGAACCGCCAAAAGACGTCCTCACGATCACTTTCAGTAGTGTTGCCTCCTGTGAGTCTAACGACTCGGTGGAGGCTGGCAGCCGTTTCGCCTTACGGGAAACGGTCACGCTGGGGGAGGGGGAACCCTGGTCTTAGTCGAGGCTAGGTGTGAGCCCTTTCTACCATAGGCTCTACCAGGGGAGCGCCTGGAGTGAGTAGAACCCGTAGAAGGATTCCAATTGCGCGCGGAAACGGCCGTCTTCGTAGCCCTTTTGGGACCAGAAGCAGGGTTTTTTTTAATTGAAGCATACGACGTCCCGTCAGCGCCAGGCACGCCAGGACCAAGCCCTTAACCTCGCGAAATGAGAGACGATCAGGCCAGGATTTCATTCTCCATGAGATATGTTTCACATTGCTTCGAAGACGCGGGGTGCGTCTCTCCTCAATTTACGCCATTAGCCTCATGCTATAGGGACTTATCGTGTGCGGCTTCGGCGCAACTTACACAGACGTCGGGTAACCCTGACTTTGCAAGTCTACAGGAGCTATTCGTATGACCCGAAAGGGCAACAGTAGTAGCGCCTCGGCGGCAGTGGCACGAATAACTTCACGAGTTAGCGATACAAAGCGGCACATACCAACTCAGGTAGGCTGTTATGGTCGAACGTGACGAAGAGTGTAGGTGTGGGTCTCGAGGCAGCTCGGTGTTTTCTTTTCACACGTTCGACATTGACCGCTTCATGGTCCACCAGCTCTTGTGTTGTCATCTATAGAGTAGTCCATGATTTCCCGAGCGTAAACCACTCCTTTCAAGAAATTCATGTTAGAGTGCGGTGTCCCACTCGACAGTCTACCATCAAATATACGAAGGATCCAATTCGAGGTATGTATATTCCCCCTCAAAAGCTAAGGCGAGCGGGGCGGCTTCAGAAGCAGGGATCTCTCCTTTGGAAGATCCACCGTCTCTGGGGAGGTTAGGAGAAAAGTCTCCATATGATCGGAAGTTCCAGAATATTATCTTTTGCACATAATCTATCCCGGTCGGGTGTTGATGGGCTTTGCCAACCCTGCTTGCCATTTTGGCGAAATTGTTCTGGAACTTTAACTATAAAGGATGGTGCCGGCGTTGCCACCGTATATTATTACTGGAGTAAGGTGAGCAGAGTCGACGATCCAGCACACTTCGTACCAAATACTTTCCCTAGACAGTGGTCTTTGGGCCCTCGTAGCAGGTTGGGACCTCAAGGTATACACTACCACTCGACTAAGGCTCATAAAATGAAGAAAGTGAACCAGGCAGCTAGAACCTCTGTAGATCGGAGAGTAAGTGTGAAAGGGGTAGGAGGTTTTATAATTCAGAGTAGTTGAGATAAGAGGGTACACTCCACTGGCTAGTAGAGTGGGTGATCACCTATTATTATTATACCCTAGTGCTAGGTGATCCCAGGATGGCATGTAGTTCGCCAAGGCACCATGGCTACCAGAAGGAACTCTGTACATGTGAAACACTCTTCCTGGTGCAAAGTGCAGGGAGAAAAGGTTGAGTGGAGAGCCGTAATGGTAATAATAAATAATACTTATAATAAATAATATTAATAACTTATTCTAATACAAATTAATAATAATCATATCCTAATAATAATTATAATAATAACAATAAGGTAAAGTTGTGCTGAGTGGGTGCGAGGAGAAAGCTCACCAACAACCTTCCCAGGCCCCATCAAGACAACCCAGTAACAGGGCCTCCCTAATTTGCACTCAGACCGGGAGGACGTGCTACTCCTCCGGATACCAAGTGTTACAAGCTATACAGGGTACCCCCTTGCGGGGAAGAGGAGATCAATATCCGTGTGAGAGAGTTGCTTCAAAGGTGTAATGGATATACTACTGGCGTTAACAGTATAAAATTGGCGATGAGATGTCACAGGTGTATCGGAACTCAGACGTGATGGTCGGTTTCGTACAGCGTCGCGCAAAGTATCCAAGAAAAGACGTCCAAAAGACAAACTTTGTGCTCGAGCACGATGACAAGCCTTCCCCACGTCTAAACGGAAAGAGACGCCGCAAAGCAAGGAACTCTTTTTTCCTATAAGAATATTGGGCACGTTTTCGATGCAGCACTGTAACTACCACTATAGTTGGTACAGGGCAGTGTTCTGACACATCCAGGACCATGGTAATCAGAGCCTTAATTCACACAGGAACAGGGGTGCCGAAAAGCACGACCAGCATGTCCAAATTGGTTGCAATTCAATCAACGTCTGGATAGTTTGACATAGGGACCTACCGGGACACGAAGGTACCCAACTATAATAAACTGGGGCAGTTCCTGACTTTGGAACGTTAAAATAAATGTGGCAGTTGGGGCTCGAGCAGAGCTCACAGTTGTAGTCACCCTGTGTACATATGTGACGCATTGGGCACTAAGCTTACTCTGGAGATTAGTTAGATCGTAGTAGCTTAATCCATTCGAACACACAACACATTTGACAAAATTCGGACGTGGGTGGGGCAAAACGGTAGATCGATTTTGGACAAAGTTGTGTTGAGAGTGAGATGCCACCTAAATCACGATATCACCACTATCTCTTGACCACATCCGACGAGGTTCACCACAGCGTGACTCAATTGATTCATTAACGTCAAACACATCCAACGAGGGAAGGGATGCTGAAGGGGGAACTAACGAATGTGTGAAACGATAACCCTTACGAGAAAGGTAGCTTTTATGTTTAAGATAAGCCATAGCAAACAAAATTGATTTCACATTATCCCTTGGGACTCCCTACCACGGAGGCCTGCAAAGGTCGGGTGATAACTGCAATTTTCGATTCGGTTTTGTTGGGTATGTCCTCTCGGAGAATGGATATGGATCCACCACACGATCTCTATGGACTAAAGAGGTTGCCCAAGTTCTCCTGCACGAGGAAAAAAGGTGCCAATGGTGAGTTTCGCCTTGAGCATGGGCAAACGAAGGCGATAGAAAAGCCCAACCTCCGACTTCATGAGAGACGAATTCAGAATTAGTTACAGTAAAAAACAAGCAGAGGTCAAACAACCATTAGAGCAAATGTATAAGAGAAAGGAGAAGGGAAAATATAAGGCAGTAAAAGGAAATAATTAAGGGAGAAAAAGTGGGTATGATGATAGAGTGGCTCGCAGCACTAGTGTCCAAAGGACACTAGGGTTAACCCTCCGAGCCACAAGAGGCCTAAACATCTCTGTGGCAAACTCCTGAAAAAGGAAACTGTCTCAAAGATATATATATATATATATATATATATATATATATATATATATATATATATATATATATATATATATATATATATATATATATATATATACATACATACATATACAAAGAAAGCAACTACAGTATCTGCGGGTTATAATACAACCACCACAGGGCTATTCCATTTTTTATTTTCTGTCTTTCAAATAAAATTTGAAGACAGAAAGAAAGATGCAGAAACCTGATGTAGCTGACTATAAATTCATATAGTACAAGAGAAAATAATAATTGGATGTGAATGAGCAAATGAGACAAGAAACCGGAGTTTTTTTAAAGGCAAGAGAGAGGGACATTAGAAGAATTTAGAATCAAAGGGAGCAGAGGGCGGCACAGTGAAGGCGATCCTTTACCAAGAAGACTTTTTTGAAATAATTGTTCTATTTTCTGATAGTTGAAATCTCGTCATTTAACTATATACACTTACATATCTATATTTCAATCCTGAGAATCTTATATTTTCTGATAGTTGAAATCTCGTCATTTAACTATATACACCTACATATCTATATTTCGATCCTGTGAATCTTTTATATTCTGATAGTTGAAATTTCGTCATTTAACTATATACACCTACATATCTATATTTCGATCCTCAGAATCTTTTATTTTCTGATAGTTGAAATCTCGTCATTTAACTATATACACCTACATATCTATATTTCGATCCTCTGAATCTTTTATTTTCTGATAGTTGAAATCTCGTCATTTAACTATATACACCTACATATCTATATTTCGATCCTCTGAATCTTTTATTTTCTGATAGTTGAAATCTCGTCATTTAACTATATACACCTACATATCTATATTTCGATCCTCTGAATCTTTTATCTTCTGATAGTTGAAATCTCGTCATTTAACTATATACACCTACATATCTATATTTCAATCCTCTGAATCTTTTATTTTCTGATAGTTGAAATCTCGTCATTTAACTATATACACCTACATATCTATATTTCGATCCTCTGAATCTTTTATTTTCTGATAGTTGAAATCTCGTCATTTAACTATATACACCTACATATCTATATTTCGATCCTGAGAATCTTTTATTTTCTGATAGTTGAAATCTCGTCATTTAACTATATACACCTACATATCTATATTTCGCTCTTCTGAATCTTTTAGTTTTGATAGTTGAAATCTCGTCATTTAACTATATACACCTACATATCTATATTTCGATCCTCTGAATCTTTTATTTTCTGATACTTGAAATCTCGTCATTTAACTATATACACCTACATATCTATATTTCGATCCTCTGAATCTTTTATTTTCTGATACTTGAAATCTCGTCATTTAACTATATACACCTACATATCTATATTTCGCTCTTCTGAATCTTTTATTTTCTGATAGTTGAAATTTCGTCATTTAACTATATACACCTACATATCTATATTTCGATCCTCTGAATCTTTTATTTTCTGATAGTTGAAATTTCGTCATTTAACTATATACACCTACATATCTATATTTCGCTCTTCTGAATCTTTTATTTTCTGATAGTTGAAATTTCGCCATTTAACTATATACACCTACATATCTATATTTCGATCCTCTGAATCTTTTATTTTCTGATAGTTGAAATCTCGTCATTTAACTATATACACCTACATATCTATATTTCGATCCTCAGAATCTTTTATTTTCTGATAGTTGAAATCTCGTCATTTAACTATATACACCTACATATCTATATTTCGATCCTCTGAATCTTTTATTTTCTGATAGTTGAAATTTCGTCATTTAACTATATACACCTACATATCTATATTTCGATCCTCTGAATCTTTTATTTTCTGATAGTTGAAATCTCGTCATTTAACTATATACACCTACATATCTATATTTCGATCCTCTGAATCTTTTATTTTCTGATAGTTGAAATCTCGTCATTTAACTATATACACCTACATATCTATATTTCGATCCTCTGAATCTTTTATTTTCTGATAGTTGAAATCTCTTCATTTAACTATATACACCTACATATCTATATTTCGATCCTCAGAATCTTTTATTTTCTGATAGTTGAAATCTCGTCATTTAACTATATACACCTACATATCTATATTTCGATCCTCTGAATCTTTTATTTTCTGATAGTTGAAATTTCGTCATTTAACTATATACACCTACATATCTATATTTCGATCCTCTGAATCTTTTATTTTCTGATAGTTGAAATCTCGTCATTTAACTATATACACCTACATATCTATATTTCGATCCTCTGAATCTTTTATTTTCTGATAGTTGAAATCTCGTCATTTAACTATATACACCTACATATCTATATTTCGATCCTCTGAATCTTTTATTTTCTGATAGTTGAAATCTCTTCATTTAACTATATACACCTACATATCTATATTTCGATCCTCTGAATCTTTTATTTTCTGATAGTTGAAATCTCGTCATTTAACTATATACACCTACATATCTATATTTCGATCCTCTGAATCTTTAATTTTCTGATAGTTGAAATCTCGTCATTTAACTATATACACCTACATATCTATATTTCGCTCTTCTGAATCTTTTATTTTTTGATAGTTGAAATCTCGTCATTTAACTATATACACCTAAATATCTATATTTCGATCCTCTGAATCTTTTATTTTCTGATAGTTGAAATCTCGTCATTTAACTATATACACCTAAATATCTATATTTCGATCCTCTGAATCTTTTATTTTCTGATAGTTGAAATCTCGTCATTTAACTATATACACATACATATATATATATTTCGATCCTCTGAATCTTTTATTTTCTGATAGTTGAAATCTCGTCATTTAACTATATACACCTACATATCTATATTTCGCTCTTCTGAATCTTTTATTTTCTGATAGTTGAAATTTCGTCATTTAACTCTATACACCTACATATCTATATTTCGATCCTCTGAATCTTTTATTTTCTGATAGTTGAAATCTCGTCATTTAACTATATACACCTACATATCTATATTTCGATCCTCTGAATCTTTTATTTTCTGATAGTTGAAATTTGGTCATTTAACTATATACACCTACATATCTATATTTCGATCCTCTGAATCTTTTATTTTCTGATAGTTGAAATCTCGTCATTTAACTATATACACCTACATATCTATATTTCGATCCTCTGAATCTTTTATTTTCTGATAGTTGAAATCTCGTCATTTAACTATATACACCTACATATCTATATTTCGCTCTTCTGAATCTTTTATTTTCTGATAGTTGAAATTTCGTCATTTAACTATATACACCTACATATCTATATTTCGATCCTCTGAATCTTTTATTTTCTGATAGTTGAAATCTCGTCATTTAACTATATACACCTACATATCTATATTTCGCTCTTCTGAATCTTTTATTTTCTGATAGTTGAAATTTCGTCATTTAACTATATACACCTACATATCTATATTTCGATCCTCTGAATCTTTTATTTTCTGATAGTTGAAATCTCGTCATTTAACTATATACACCTACATATCTATATTTCGATCATGAGAATCTTTTATTTTCTGATAGTTGAAATCTCGTCATTTAACTATATACACCTACATATCTATATTTCGATCCTGAGAATCTTTTATTTTCTGATAGTTGAAATCTCGTCATTTAACTATATACACCTACATATCTATATTTCGATCCTCTGAATCTTTTATTTTCTGATAGTTGAAATTTCGTCATTTAACTATATACACCTACATATCTATATTTCGCTCTTCTGAATCTTTTATTTTCTGATAGTTTAAATTTCGTCATTTAACTATATACACCTACATATCTATATTTCGATCCTCTGAATCTTTTATTTTCTGATAGTTGAAATTTCGTCATTTAACTATATACACCTACATATCTATATTTCTATCCTCTGAATCTTTTATTTTCTGATAGTTGAAATCTCGTCATTTAACTATATACACCTACATATCTATATTTCGATCCTGTGAATCTTTTATATTCTGATAGTTGAAATTTCGTCATTTAACTATATACACCTACATATCTATATTTCGATCCTCAGAATCTTTTATTTTCTGATAGTTGAAATCTCGTCATTTAACTATATACACCTACATATCTATATTTCGATCCTCTGAATCTTTTATTTTCTGATAGTTGAAATCTCGTCATTTAACTATATACACCTACATATCTATATTTCGATCCTCTGAATCTTTTATTTTCTGATAGTTGAAATCTCGTCATTTAACTATATACACCTACATATCTATATTTCGATCCTCTGAATCTTTTATTTTCTGATAGTTGAAATCTCGTCATTTAACTATATACACCTAAATATCTATATTTCGATCCTCTGAATCTTTTATTTTCTGATAGTTGAAATCTCGTCATTTAACTATATACACATACATATATATATATTTCGATCCTCTGAATCTTTTATTTTCTGATAGTTGAAATCTCGTCATTTAACTATATACACCTACATATCTATATTTCGCTCTTCTGAATCTTTTATTTTCTGATAGTTGAAATTTCGTCATTTAACTCTATACACCTACATATCTATATTTCGATCCTCTGAATCTTTTATTTTCTGATAGTTGAAATCTCGTCATTTAACTATATACACCTACATATCTATATTTCGATCCTCTGAATCTTTTATTTTCTGATAGTTGAAATTTGGTCATTTAACTATATACACCTACATATCTATATTTCGATCCTCTGAATCTTTTATTTTCTGATAGTTGAAATCTCGTCATTTAACTATATACACCTACATATCTATATTTCGATCCTCTGAATCTTTTATTTTCTGATAGTTGAAATCTCGTCATTTAACTATATACACCTACATATCTATATTTCGCTCTTCTGAATCTTTTATTTTCTGATAGTTGAAATTTCGTCATTTAACTATATACACCTACATATCTATATTTCGATCCTCTGAATCTTTTATTTTCTGATAGTTGAAATCTCGTCATTTAACTATATACACCTACATATCTATATTTCGCTCTTCTGAATCTTTTATTTTCTGATAGTTGAAATTTCGTCATTTAACTATATACACCTACATATCTATATTTCGATCCTCTGAATCTTTTATTTTCTGATAGTTGAAATCTCGTCATTTAACTATATACACCTACATATCTATATTTCGATCATGAGAATCTTTTATTTTCTGATAGTTGAAATCTCGTCATTTAACTATATACACCTACATATCTATATTTCGATCCTGAGAATCTTTTATTTTCTGATAGTTGAAATCTCGTCATTTAACTATATACACCTACATATCTATATTTCGATCCTCTGAATCTTTTATTTTCTGATAGTTGAAATTTCGTCATTTAACTATATACACCTACATATCTATATTTCGCTCTTCTGAATCTTTTATTTTCTGATAGTTTAAATTTCGTCATTTAACTATATACACCTACATATCTATATTTCGATCCTCTGAATCTTTTATTTTCTGATAGTTGAAATTTCGTCATTTAACTATATACACCTACATATCTATATTTCTATCCTCTGAATCTTTTATTTTCTGATAGTTGAAATCTCGTCATTTAACTATATACACCTACATATCTATATTTCGATCCTGTGAATCTTTTATATTCTGATAGTTGAAATTTCGTCATTTAACTATATACACCTACATATCTATATTTCGATCCTCAGAATCTTTTATTTTCTGATAGTTGAAATCTCGTCATTTAACTATATACACCTACATATCTATATTTCGATCCTCTGAATCTTTTATTTTCTGATAGTTGAAATCTCGTCATTTAACTATATACACCTACATATCTATATTTCGATCCTCTGAATCTTTTATTTTCTGATAGTTGAAATCTCGTCATTTAACTATATACACCTACATATCTATATTTCGATCCTCTGAATCTTTTATCTTCTGATAGTTGAAATCTCGTCATTTAACTATATACACCTACATATCTATATTTCAATCCTCTGAATCTTTTATTTTCTGATAGTTGAAATCTCGTCATTTAACTATATACACCTACATATCTATATTTCGATCCTCTGAATCTTTTATTTTCTGATAGTTGAAATCTCGTCATTTAACTATATACACCTACATATCTATATTTCGATCCTGAGAATCTTTTATTTTCTGATAGTTGAAATCTCGTCATTTAACTATATACACCTACATATCTATATTTCGCTCTTCTGAATCTTTTAGTTTTGATAGTTGAAATTTGGTCATTTAACTATATACACCTACATATCTATATTTCGATCCTCTGAATCTTTTATTTTCTGATACTTGAAATCTCGTCATTTAACTATATACACCTACATATCTATATTTCGATCCTCTGAATCTTTTATTTTCTGATAGTTGAAATCTCGTCATTTAACTATATACACCTACATATCTATATTTCGCTCTTCTGAATCTTTTATTTTCTGATAGTTGAAATTTCGTCATTTAACTATATACACCTACATATCTATATTTCGATCCTCTGAATCTTTTATTTTCTGATAGTTGAAATTTCGTCATTTAACTATATACACCTACATATCTATATTTCGCTCTTCTGAATCTTTTATTTTCTGATAGTTGAAATTTCGTCATTTAACTATATACACCTACATATCTATATTTCGATCCTCTGAATCTTTTATTTTCTGATAGTTGAAATCTCGTCATTTAACTATATACACCTACATATCTATATTTCGATCCTCAGAATCTTTTATTTTCTGATAGTTGAAATCTCGTCATTTAACTATATACACCTACATATCTATATTTCGATCCTCTGAATCTTTTATTTTCTGATAGTTGAAATCTCGTCATTTAACTATATACACCTACATATCTATATTTCGCTCTTCTGAATCTTTTATTTTTTGATAGTTGAAATCTCGTCATTTAACTATATACACCTAAATATCTATATTTCGATCCTCTGAATCTTTTATTTTCTGATAGTTGAAATCTCGTCATTTAACTATATACACCTAAATATCTATATTTCGATCCTCTGAATCTTTTATTTTCTGATAGTTGAAATCTCGTCATTTAACTATATACACATACATATATATATATTTCGATCCTCTGAATCTTTTATTTTCTGATAGTTGAAATCTCGTCATTTAACTATATACACCTACATATCTATATTTCGCTCTTCTGAATCTTTTATTTTCTGATAGTTGAAATTTCGTCATTTAACTCTATACACCTACATATCTATATTTCGATCCTCTGAATCTTTTATTTTCTGATAGTTGAAATCTCGTCATTTAACTATATACACCTACATATCTATATTTCGATCCTCTGAATCTTTTATTTTCTGATAGTTGAAATTTGGTCATTTAACTATATACACCTACATATCTATATTTCGATCCTCTGAATCTTTTATTTTCTGATAGTTGAAATCTCGTCATTTAACTATATACACCTACATATCTATATTTCGATCCTCTGAATCTTTTATTTTCTGATAGTTGAAATCTCGTCATTTAACTATATACACCTACATATCTATATTTCGCTCTTCTGAATCTTTTATTTTCTGATAGTTGAAATTTCGTCATTTAACTATATACACCTACATATCTATATTTCGATCCTCTGAATCTTTTATTTTCTGATAGTTGAAATCTCGTCATTTAACTATATACACCTACATATCTATATTTCGATCCTGAGAATCTTTTATTTTCTGATAGTTGAAATCTCGTCATTTAACTATATACACCTACATATCTATATTTCGATCCTCTGAATCTTTTATTTTCTGATAGTTGAAATTTCGTCATTTAACTATATACACCTACATATCTATATTTCGCTCTTCTGAATCTTTTATTTTCTGATAGTTTAAATTTCGTCATTTAACTATATACACCTACATATCTATATTTCGATCCTCTGAATCTTTTATTTTCTGATAGTTGAAATTTCGTCATTTAACTATATACACCTACATATCTATATTTTTATCCTCTGAATCTTTTATTTTCTGATAGTTGAAATTTCGTCATTTAACTATATACACCTACATATCTATATTTCGATCCTGTGAATCTTTTATATTCTGATAGTTGAAATTTCGTCATTTAACTATATACACCTACATATCTATATTTCGATCCTCAGAATCTTTTATTTTCTGATAGTTGAAATCTCGTCATTTAACTATATACACCTACATATCTATATTTCGATCCTCTGAATCTTTTATTTTCTGATAGTTGAAATCTCGTCATTTAACTATATACACCTACATATCTATATTTCGATCCTCTGAATCTTTTATTTTCTGATAGTTGAAATCTCGTCATTTAACTATATACACCTACATATCTATATTTCGATCCTCTGAATCTTTTATCTTCTGATAGTTGAAATCTCGTCATTTAACTATATACACCTACATATCTATATTTCAATCCTCTGAATCTTTTATTTTCTGATAGTTGAAATCTCGTCATTTAACTATATACACCTACATATCTATATTTCGATCCTCTGAATCTTTTATTTTCTGATAGTTGAAATCTCGTCATTTAACTATATACACCTACATATCTATATTTAGATCCTGAGAATCTTTTATTTTCTGATAGTTGAAATCTCGTCATTTAACTATATACACCTACATATCTATATTTCGCTCTTCTGAATCTTTTAGTTTTGATAGTTGAAATTTGGTCATTTAACTATATACACCTACATATCTATATTTCGATCCTCTGAATCTTTTATTTTCTGATACTTGAAATCTCGTCATTTAACTATATACACCTACATATCTATATTTCGATCCTCTGAATCTTTTATTTTCTGATAGTTGAAATCTCGTCATTTAACTATATACACCTACATATCTATATTTCGCTCTTCTGAATCTTTTATTTTCTGATAGTTGAAATTTCGTCATTTAACTATATACACCTACATATCTATATTTCGATCCTCTGAATCTTTTATTTTCTGATAGTTGAAATTTCGTCATTTAACTATATACACCTACATATCTATATTTCGCTCTTCTGAATCTTTTATTTTCTGATAGTTGAAATTTCGTCATTTAACTATATACACCTACATATCTATATTTCGATCCTCTGAATCTTTTATTTTCTGATAGTTGAAATCTCGTCATTTAACTATATACACCTACATATCTATATTTCGATCCTCAGAATCTTTTATTTTCTGATAGTTGAAATCTCGTCATTTAACTATATACACCTACATATCTATATTTCGATCCTCTGAATCTTTTATTTTCTGATAGTTGAAATTTTGTCATTTAACTATATACACCTACATATCTATATTTCGATCCTCTGAATCTTTTATTTTCTGATAGTTGAAATCTCGTCATTTAACTATATACACCTACATATCTATATTTCAATCCTCTGAATCTTTTATTTTCTGATAGTTGAAATCTCGTCATTTAACTATATACACCTACATATCTATATTTCGATCCTCTGAATCTTTTATTTTCTGATAGTTGAAATCTCTTCATTTAACTATATACACCTACATATCTATATTTCGATCCTCTGAATCTTTTATTTTCTGATAGTTGAAATTTCGTCATTTAACTATATACACCTACATATCTATATTTCGCTCTTCTGAATCTTTTATTTTCTGATAGTTTAAATTTCGTCATTTAACTATATACACCTACATATCTATATTTCGATCCTCTGAATCTTTTATTTTCTGATAGTTGAAATTTCGTCATTTAACTATATACACCTACATATCTATATTTCTATCCTCTGAATCTTTTATTTTCTGATAGTTGAAATCTCGTCATTTAACTATATACACCTACATATCTATATTTCGATCCTGTGAATCTTTTATATTCTGATAGTTGAAATTTCGTCATTTAACTATATACACCTACATATCTATATTTCGATCCTCAGAATCTTTTATTTTCTGATAGTTGAAATCTCGTCATTTAACTATATACACCTACATATCTATATTTCGATCCTCTGAATCTTTTATTTTCTGATAGTTGAAATCTCGTCATTTAACTATATACACCTACATATCTATATTTCGATCCTCTGAATCTTTTATTTTCTGATAGTTGAAATCTCGTCATTTAACTATATACACCTACATATCTATATTTCGATCCTCTGAATCTTTTATCTTCTGATAGTTGAAATCTCGTCATTTAACTATATACACCAACATATCTATATTTCAATCCTCTGAATCTTTTATTTTCTGATAGTTGAAATCTCGTCATTTAACTATATACACCTACATATCTATATTTCGATCCTCTGAATCTTTTATTTTCTGATAGTTGAAATCTCGTCATTTAACTATATACACCTACATATCTATATTTCGATCCTGAGAATCTTTTATTTTCTGATAGTTGAAATCTCGTCATTTAACTATATACACCTACATATCTATATTTCGCTCTTCTGAATCTTTTAGTTTTGATAGTTGAAATTTGGTCATTTAACTATATACACCTACATATCTATATTTCGATCCTCTGAATCTTTTATTTTCTGATACTTGAAATCTCGTCATTTAACTATATACACCTACATATCTATATTTCGATCCTCTGAATCTTTTATTTTCTGATAGTTGAAATCTCGTCATTTAACTATATACACCTACATATCTATATTTCGCTCTTCTGAATCTTTTATTTTCTGATAGTTGAAATTTCGTCATTTAACTATATACACCTACATATCTATATTTCGATCCTCTGAATCTTTTATTTTCTGATAGTTGAAATTTCGTCATTTAACTATATACACCTACATATCTATATTTCGATCCTCTGAATCTTTTATTTTCTGATAGTTGAAATCTCGTCATTTAACTATATACACCTACATATCTATATTTCGATCCTCAGAATCTTTTATTTTCTGATAGTTGAAATCTCGTCATTTAACTATATACACCTACATATCTATATTTCGATCCTCTGAATCTTTTATTTTCTGATAGTTGAAATCTCGTCATTTAACTATATACACCTACATATCTATATTTCGCTCTTCTGAATCTTTTATTTTTTGATAGTTGAAATCTCGTCATTTAACTATATACACCTAAATATCTATATTTCGATCCTCTGAATCTTTTATTTTCTGATAGTTGAAATCTCGTCATTTAACTATATACACCTAAATATCTATATTTCGATCCTCTGAATCTTTTATTTTCTGATAGTTGAAATCTCGTCATTTAACTATATACACATACATATATATATATTTCGATCCTCTGAATCTTTTATTTTCTGATAGTTGAAATCTCGTCATTTAACTATATACACCTACATATCTATATTTCGCTCTTCTGAATCTTTTATTTTCTGATAGTTGAAATTTCGTCATTTAACTCTATACACCTACATATCTATATTTCGATCCTCTGAATCTTTTATTTTCTGATAGTTGAAATCTCGTCATTTAACTATATACACCTACATATCTATATTTCGATCCTCTGAATCTTTTATTTTCTGATAGTTGAAATTTGGTCATTTAACTATATACACCTACATATCTATATTTCGATCCTCTGAATCTTTTATTTTCTGATAGTTGAAATCTCGTCATTTAACTATATACACCTACATATCTATATTTCGATCCTCTGAATCTTTTATTTTCTGATAGTTGAAATCTCGTCATTTAACTATATACACCTACATATCTATATTTCGCTCTTCTGAATCTTTTATTTTCTGATAGTTGAAATTTCGTCATTTAACTATATACACCTACATATCTATATTTCGATCCTCTGAATCTTTTATTTTCTGATAGTTGAAATCTCGTCATTTAACTATATACACCTACATATCTATATTTCGCTCTTCTGAATCTTTTATTTTCTGATAGTTGAAATTTCGTCATTTAACTATATACACCTACATATCTATATTTCGATCCTCTGAATCTTTTATTTTCTGATAGTTGAAATCTCGTCATTTAACTATATACACCTACATATCTATATTTCGATCATGAGAATCTTTTATTTTCTGATAGTTGAAATCTCGTCATTTAACTATATACACCTACATATCTATATTTCGATCCTGAGAATCTTTTATTTTCTGATAGTTGAAATCTCGTCATTTAACTATATACACCTACATATCTATATTTCGATCCTCTGAATCTTTTATTTTCTGATAGTTGAAATTTCGTCATTTAACTATATACACCTACATATCTATATTTCGCTCTTCTGAATCTTTTATTTTCTGATAGTTTAAATTTCGTCATTTAACTATATACACCTACATATCTATATTTCGATCCTCTGAATCTTTTATTTTCTGATAGTTGAAATTTCGTCATTTAACTATATACACCTACATATCTATATTTCTATCCTCTGAATCTTTTATTTTCTGATAGTTGAAATCTCGTCATTTAACTATATACACCTACATATCTATATTTCGATCCTGTGAATCTTTTATATTCTGATAGTTGAAATTTCGTCATTTAACTATATACACCTACATATCTATATTTCGATCCTCAGAATCTTTTATTTTCTGATAGTTGAAATCTCGTCATTTAACTATATACACCTACATATCTATATTTCGATCCTCTGAATCTTTTATTTTCTGATAGTTGAAATCTCGTCATTTAACTATATACACCTACATTTCTATATTTCGATCCTCTGAATCTTTTATTTTCTGATAGTTGAAATCTCGTCATTTAACTATATACACCTACATATCTATATTTCGATCCTCTGAATCTTTTATCTTCTGATAGTTGAAATCTCGTCATTTAACTATATACACCTACATATCTATATTTCAATCCTCTGAATCTTTTATTTTCTGATAGTTGAAATCTCGTCATTTAACTATATACACCTACATATCTATATTTCGATCCTCTGAATCTTTTATTTTCTGATAGTTGAAATCTCGTCATTTAACTATATACACCTACATATCTATATTTCGATCCTGAGAATCTTTTATTTTCTGATAGTTGAAATCTCGTCATTTAACTATATACACCTACATATCTATATTTCGCTCTTCTGAATCTTTTAGTTTTGATAGTTGAAATTTGGTCATTTAACTATATACACCTACATATCTATATTTCGATCCTCTGAATCTTTTATTTTCTGATACTTGAAATCTCGTCATTTAACTATATACACCTACATATCTATATTTCGATCCTCTGAATCTTTTATTTTCTGATAGTTGAAATCTCGTCATTTAACTATATACACCTACATATCTATATTTCGCTCTTCTGAATCTTTTATTTTCTGATAGTTGAAATTTCGTCATTTAACTATATACACCTACATATCTATATTTCGATCCTCTGAATCTTTTATTTTCTGATAGTTGAAATTTCGTCATTTAACTATATACACCTACATATCTATATTTCGCTCTTCTGAATCTTTTATTTTCTGATAGTTGAAATTTCGTCATTTAACTATATACACCTACATATCTATATTTCGATCCTCTGAATCTTTTATTTTCTGATAGTTGAAATCTCGTCATTTAACTATATACACCTACATATCTATATTTCGATCCTCAGAATCTTTTATTTTCTGATAGTTGAAATCTCGTCATTTAACTATATACACCTACATATCTATATTTCGATCCTCTGAATCTTTTATTTTCTGATAGTTGAAATCTCTTCATTTAACTATATACACCTACATATCTATATTTCGATCCTCTGAATCTTTTATTTTCTGATAGTTGAAATCTCGTCATTTAACTATATACACCTACATATCTATATTTCGATCCTCTGAATCTTTTATTTTCTGATAGTTGAAATCTCGTCATTTAACTATATACACCTACATATCTATATTTCGCTCTTCTGAATCTTTTATTTTTTGATAGTTGAAATCTCGTCATTTAACTATATACACCTACATATCTATATTTCGATCCTGTGAATCTTTTATATTCTGATAGTTGAAATTTCGTCATTTAACTATATACACCTACATATCTATATTTCGATCCTCAGAATCTTTTATTTTCTGATAGTTGAAATCTCGTCATTTAACTATATACACCTACATATCTATATTTCGATCCTCTGAATCTTTTATTTTCTGATAGTTGAAATCTCGTCATTTGACTATATACACCTAAATATCTATATTTCGATCCTCTGAATCTTTTATTTTCTGATAGTTGAAATCTCGTCATTTAACTATATACACATACATATATATATATTTCGATCCTCTGAATCTTTTATTTTCTGATAGTTGAAATCTCGTCATTTAACTATATACACCTACATATCTATATTTCGCTCTTCTGAATCTTTTATTTTCTGATAGTTGAAATTTCGTCATTTAACTCTATACACCTACATATCTATATTTCGATCCTCTGAATCTTTTATTTTCTGATAGTTGAAATCTCGTCATTTAACTATATACACCTACATATCTATATTTCGATCCTCTGAATCTTTTATTTTCTGATAGTTGAAATTTGGTCATTTAACTATACACCTACATATCTATATTTCGATCCTCTGAATCTTTTATTTTCTGATAGTTGAAATCTCGTCATTTAACTATATACACCTACATATCTATATTTCGATCCTCTGAATCTTTTATTTTCTGATAGTTGAAATCTCGTCATTTAACTATATACACCTACATATCTATATTTCGATCATGAGAATCCTTTATTTTCTGATAGTTGAAATCTCGTCATTTAACTATATACACCTACATATCTATATTTCGATCCTGAGAATCTTTTATTTTCTGATAGTTGAAATCTCGTCATTTAACTATATACACCTACATATCTATATTTCGATCCTCTGAATCTTTTATTTTCTGATAGTTGAAATTTCATCATTTAACTATATACACCTACATATCTATATTTCGCTCTTCTGAATCTTTTATTTTCTGATAGTTTAAATTTCGTCATTTAACTATATACACCTACATATCTATATTTCGATCCTCTGAATCTTTTATTTTCTGATAGTTGAAATTTCGTCATTTAACTATATACACCTACATATCTATATTTCTATCCTCTGAATCTTTTATTTTCTGATAGTTGAAATCTCGTCATTTAACTATATACACCTACATATCTATATTTCGATCCTCTGAATCTTTTATTTTCTGATAGTTGAAATTTGGTCATTTATGTTATATACACCTACAGAATATTGATTTCCTTTTCGACTTCATTTGAATATCTGCACTCTGGTTCTGAGAATCTTGTCATTATACTTATTTCTATTTTATATACACATTTTTCGATCCCATTTTATTTCCAAATTAATAACAGTGTGTGTATGATTTTGTCTATTTTTTTCTTAAAAATATCAACAGTTTTACTAGATATTACTTCTCGTGGTAGCTTATTCCATATGTTGACAATTTTGTATGAAAAAAAGTTTCCAGTGATTTTTTCTATACCGCAATGGTACCAGTTTCATTCGGTTGTTCCTTTTCTCACAGTCATCTAACTTAAACCATATCTCAGCTTCTACATTTTCTATCTTATTTAATATCTTAAACGCTTCTATGAGTTGGCCTCGCATTCTCCGCGTTTCCAGTCTGAAGAGATTTAGTCTTTCTAATCTAGTTTCATACTTGTGTTTTCTTAACTATGGTATTAGTTGAACTTCTTGAACTTTCTCATGCCTTTTGATATCCTTCCTTAAATTTGGAGACCAGAATTGTACACAATATTCCAGATGTGGGTGAACTAATGCATTATATAAATTCAGTACTATGGTTTCGTTTCTGCATTTAAATTGTCGTTTGATGTTTCTTAGGGTTTTGGCAGCTTTTTTTTCTGCTTATATGCATTGAAGACTAAACTTAAGATCATTCGATATATATACTCCTAAATCTTTCTCGTATTTTGTTTCTGTTAATTTCGAGCCGAACGATGTATATACAGCTTGTGGTTTTCTGCTTCCAATATGCATTACCTGACTCTTGTCTAGGTTTATTGGCAGTTTCAATTCTCTTGACCATTCTTCCATACAATCAATATCTCTCTGAAGTTCTTCTGCCTCTCCTTTATTACATAACCCTTTTTCAATTTTGGCGTCATCTACAAATTTAACAATGTTTGACATGAGACCTATGTCCAAATCATTGATATAAATTATGAATAGTAGGGGGCCCAACACAGAACTTCGAGGTACCCCACTTGACACTTTTGTCCATTCAGAGGCAGATCAATTGATTACTACTCTCTGATATCTATTTGTAAGCCAATCTCTAATCCAGTCTCCTACCTTTCCTTTGATTCCAAGTGCCCTAAGTTTTGCCATCAGTAATTTATGGAGGACTTTGTCGAACGCTTTCTGAAAATCTAAGTATATAATATCGATCGACTTCTCATCATAATATTGCTCGAATACATATTGGAAGAAGTCTAACAAATTCGTTAGGCAAGATTTATTTCTTCTGAATCCATGTTGGGAATCTCTAAGCACTCTTTTGATTCTAGATGTAATACAATTTTCTTGGATATGAATGATTCTAAAAGTTTTCCAACTACTGACGTCAAACTGATCGGTCGATAGTTTTTCACTAGCTCTCTGCAACCATTTAAAAAAAAATGGCGTTACATTTGCATATTTCCAGTCATTGGGAACAATTCCACTGTCTAATGATTGAGTAAAAATGTGTGTTAAATGTTTGCTAAGAACGTCTTTCACTTCTTTCAGAACTCTGGGATAAAACATATCCGGTTCAGGTGAGTTGTTGGCATTCATTTTATTCATCAAGTTAATAACATCTTCGACGTTACAGCTAGGATTTTCTAATATATACAATATTTAGCTCAGATACAAGTATATGAGAGGTTTCTTCATTAGTGAAAACAGTCAGGAAATAATTATTCAGTACACAATCAATATCATAGTTAGTGAATTTTAAAATACCATCAATAGCTCTCAGTGGTCCAATATTGTTCTTTATAGGCTTCCTATTGTTTACAAGAGCATAAAATTCCTTTGAATTCACTTTACAATTTTGTGCCACTCTTATCTCTTCTTCTCTTTTGGCTTTTTTAATTTCTCTTTTTATTTTTCGCCTTAGGATATCGTATTGTGCTGTTAACTGTTGGGATGGCTTGATTTTTAGCATTCTATGCCTTATCATGCTTTTTATTTCCTTGCTTAACCACGTCGGATCTTGATTAATAGGTGAATTTTTAGTTTTGAAGGGGACATATTCTGTTTGTTGTTCCATAAAAAAATTCTTAAAAGATATCCATGCATTGTTTGGTCCTTCATTATTTGTAACATACGAGGGGTGGTCAATAAGTTTTGTAATTCGGATATAAGGAAACGAGATATGAGGAAAAGTGTTTTATTATTTTTCAATATAACTATCCTCGACTTCAATGCATTTGCGCCACTCGTCCCTGAGGCTTCGAATTCCCGACAACCAGAAATCTCCCGACTGCTGTTCAATCCACTCTTGGACGGCGAGCTGGACATCTTCATCGTCCCCAAACCGGCGTCCACGAAGTGCAGCCTTGAGCTGGTGGAATAAAAAGTAGTCGCTAGAGGCCAGATCTGGACTGTAGGGGGTATGGTTGAGCTCCTCAAATCTGCAGTCGGGTAGGGCAGCTGGTGCAACTCTGATCTTGTGGACTTTGACGATGTTGAAGTCGATCATGGGGCGTGAGGTTTCTAGGGACCCAACGGGCAGAGGCTTTGGTCATGGCTAAATTGCCGTGGATGATGTTGATAACACTTCCATTGATATTCCAAGTTTTCGCTCGATTTCTTCGACCTTCACCCGTTGATTTTCGAGGATCATCCTTTCCACACGGGCCACATTGTCCTCGTTGGTCACGTCTGACGGGCATCCTGAACGGGGGTCATCTTCAAGGAACTCACGACCATGGCGGAACTCCCTATTCCAGCGAGCAATGGTTGCATAGGAAGGGGCGGTGTCGGTGTACACTGCAACCATGCGTTCATGGATCTCTTTTGCATTCTTGCCTTCCTTGGTCAAAAATTTGATCACTGCGCGGTGCTCAACCTTCTCCATTGTTGAAAAATTTGTGACTGACGATCTGCGATCAGCTACTGCTTCTTAAATAGACGAGGCAGGAGCGTGCGGCTGCAGGTCCTGACTTGTCATAACTTGTCCTAACACCTCCACAAACCGCCATCCCCCTTCCTCTGTTTTGCCCTACCGATTCGCAAAACTTATTGACCGCCCCTCGTATATTGCTAGGCTTGCTCTCATGGCTTCATAATTTCCACTGCTAAAGTGGGGTCTGTGTATATTTTTCATTATTTTCCATGTTGATATTTGGATATCTAACTCTATTAAATTGTGATCACTACCTTCGAATTTTTCGCCGACGTAAATATTTGAGAGTAAGTTGCTTTCAGTAGACAATATAAGGTCTAGTATATTGTTACTTCTTCTTGGTTTACTGACCCATTGAGTTAAGAAATTATCCTCGATAAAATCCAGAAGTCTCTGCCCTTCTTTATCCGCTTGTTTTGTTATCCAGTTTATTTTGCTGCAATTGAGGTCTCCCAGGACTACCGCTAGCTTCTTATCTATTTGTTTTGTCAGTACATCATAGAGTATTACATCAAGATCCGGTGACTGGTGCGGTTTTCTGTATATTAGATAAATGCATATATTTATTTTATCTAAATTTAGCTTCACTCCTATCATTTCTAGGGTCGTATCCAAGGTAATTTATGTTGGGTAAAGATATTCACGTACATATAATAACACTCCTTCCCCAATTTGATATTTTCTATCTTTATTGAACATTTTGTAGTCTTTTACTCAAATTCACCTCTAAAATCTCTGGAGTTCAAATTTATCCATGATTCTGTAATTGAAATTATTTCATACTTCTCTACAGCTACCATAGCTCTGAATTCTAACAATTTGTTTCTGATCGAACGTGCATTTAGATGAATCGCTCTCATGGGTTTGTTGCACTTCCTGAAGGAGATTCGTTTCCCGAAACGGGGGTCGCGACAATGACTGAGGTTGTTGTGGTTTTGAAAATATTGCTTTTGCTAGTACATTCGAAGAGATTAAATACGTTAACGTTCAATAATTCGCCGTATTTCTTTTTGCCTTTATTATTTAAGTGCGTCCCATCCTTTAAAAAGTACTATTCTCTATCGATGAAACTTCGCTAAAAATTAACGAATTTAATTCCCTTTATCTCACACATTCTTTTAAGTCTTAAATTGATTCCAATAGTTTTGCTTACTGCCTCTTTTGATACATTTAGTCTTGGCAAAATACCTACCATAATACCTTTGTCCGTTTTTTCTTTGATTTTGTTCGTTAACGACTCGAATTGTGAAATGACCTCCTCGGTTTCGACTATTTTATCTTTAGCGTAAGTGTCATTGGATCCAACATGCACTATTACTGTACTGTCTTCGTTGTGCACTTGCAGTTTTGAAATCTCTTCGTTAATTTTCTTAACCGTAGCACCTGGATAGCAAAAGGTCTTCCTATTCTTTTTTTCGTTTAATCCAAAATAATCACTTTGATTTCTTACTAACGAGTCACCAATCAGGAAAGTCTGCTTTTCTTTATTGGAATTTAATGAATTTTTGTTATTTCTACTAAGTTTTGAGGAACTATCATACGTTTCTGGTTGCGAGTTGTGTGATATGTTTACGTCTACTGTTGGTTTATTCGTCGCTAATGTAAAAACACCATCATTCCCTTCTATTTTATTCTCTATGATCGCAACTGCTTGTCCAAGACGAACAACCTTCTCACTTAACCTGGCATTCCTCTGTGTAATATTTTCGTTAATTGACTCGAGGGAGACTATCTTTTTTTCTAATTCATCAACTTTGGTCTCAATATTTTGCAGAGCAGAGTTTTTTGCAGCACAGTTATGATTGCTTAACTCTAGAGTCGAGATTCTATTTTCCATGTTACCGTCCTTCTTAGTGTAGGTGGATTCAAGAGCAGTGCCCTTAAGGACATAGGGTCATTGGGGATTTAGGTGGCCGATATGCATCACTTTGCATTTGTTCACGTTAAAAGGCATTTGCCACGTATCAGACCACTCCCCAATATTCCCAAGATCTTCTTGCAGGCGGGCAGTATTCCCATCCTTTGCAACGTTCATACCAAGCTTGGTATCGTCGGCAAATTTGGAAATCTTGGCAACCATGTCACCGTCCATGTCGTTGACGTAGATGATGTATGGTAGTGGTTCCAGGACAGAACCTTGAGGCACTCCGCTAGTAAAGGGCTCCCACTCAAAAGCCTGTCCATTCAGCACCTCCCGTTGCGGTCTGCCATTTAGCCAGTTCTCTATCCAGCCATATATATATTTATATATATATATATATATATATATATATATATATATATATATATATATATATATATAAATATATATATATATATATATATATATATATATATATATATATATATATATATATATATATATATATATATATATATATATATATAGAGAGAGAGAGAGAGAGAGAGAGAGAGAGAGAGAGAGAGAGAGAGTGTGTTTGTAACAAGGAGTAACAAGTAAAGAAACTACCCTAGAAGACCTTACGGTCCATTCAATGAGGATCCCTTTGGACTAGCAGTCGAGCGGGCACATCTCTGCTCAAATGCTTTACGTCCTTAATCGGCCACTTTTCAAGACCTTGTCTAGTATTGACTTGAACTGATCAACAGATTTACTGTTGACAACTTCCACTGGATGTGCGTTCCAACTACCGCAGATAATGTAGGTGAAAAATTTTCCACACAGATCGCGGTTGTAACGCTTCAGTTCAAGTTTAAAGTCGTGATTTCTTGTTCTGCTCTCAGCAAGTGTGAAAATATCCCTGTAGTCAACATTGTCGAACCCTCGAAGTATTTTGAAAACTTCGATGAGCTGACTACGGGTTTCCAACAAGAACAGATCTAATTCCCTTAATCTATCTTCATAACTTTTATGTCTGATAGAGGGAATCAGTTTGGTTGCCCTGGCTTGCACGCGTTCCAATCTCGCGATGTCCTTTCGAAATGAAGGACTCCAAAATTGTACGGCATACTCCAGTTGCGGTTGGACAAGTGAGTTGTACAAACACAGTACAATCTCCTTGTTCCGATATCCAAAGTGGCGCTTTATGTAGCCTAGCATCCTTTGGGCTTTTTTCTTCGCCTCAATGCGCTGTTTCGAGAACTTGAGGTGACTAGTGATTGTTACACCCCAAGTCCTTCTCAGGGTCGGTAAATTCAATAGCCATGCCCTTAAGGATATTCTGAGATTGGGGGTTTCGGTGGCCGATATGCATCACTTTGAATTTGTTCACGTTAAAAGGTATTTGCCACGTGTCCGACCACTCCCCAATCTTCCCAAGATCTTCCTGCAGCGGGCAGTATTTTCATCCTTTGCAACGTTCATACCAAGCTTGGCATCGTCGGCAAATTTAGAAATCTTGGCAACCATATCACCTTCCATGTCTTAAACATAGATGATGAAAAGTAGTGGTCCCAGGACAGAACCTTGAGGAACGCCGCTAGTAGCGGGCACCCAATTAGAAGCTTGTACATTCAACCCAACACGTTGCCGCCTGCTGCTTAGCCAGTTCTCTATCCAACCTGCTACATTTCGGTCTATGCCCAGCGCATGCACTTTCCGAAAGAGGCGGTGGTGTGGTACCTAATCAAAGGCTTTTGAAAGTCTAAGTACACAACACCCACCGCTTTATCCCGGTCGTGTTCACTGTAAACGACCGGTGCTTTCGGAAACCGTGCTGGGAACTCTTCAATATCAGGTTTGACTCCAAATAAGACGATAATTTGTCCACCATGATGCTTTCCATGAGTATACCATCTATCGAAGTTAAACTAATAGGTCGGTAGTTCGACGGTTGGCTCGAGTCTCCTTTCTTGAAGATAGGAGAAACATCCGCCTCACACTTGTTTCGAGGAACGCATCCAGTTCGGATTGACATGTTGAATATTGTGCCCAGATGACGTGACACCTCATCACGCACTTCTTTCAACACTTTAGGTAAAAACCCGTCCGAGCCAGGGGGCTTATTCGTCTTTAGGTCATTGATTTTTTTTCTAGTTTGCTTTGAGTGAACTCCATTTCCACCAGCTTCTCACCCAATTAATAGTCCATGGGCTGGGTGATGGGACCACACTCTTCAGTTAACATTGAAAAGATGTGATCGTTCAGGAGGTTTGCATTTTCTCCATCTGAGTGTTTTAATGCACCCTCCTATTACATCAAAGGGCCAATCTTGCGACGGATTGGTTTACGGCTGTTTACATAACCAAAGAACTCCTTGGGACTCTCTTTGCAAAGTCTCGCCACTCGGAGCTCCTGAGCCCGCTTGGCCGCCCTTATGCTGGATTTCACTCTCCTAGCTAGCCTACAGTACTCATCGAATTCACCAGAAATCTTTGACTCCCTGTACACAGTTCTCTTCTCCCTCAGTAGTTGACAAATTTCTCGATTCAACCCCCTTGGTTGAACAGAAGATTGACGTAAGATTTTCACATGGATAAATCATGATTGCAGACACATGAACGTAGTTCTGAAACTATTCCACAAATCCTCAACATTCTCACACCCTTCCAGCCTCACATCAGCCAATCCAGCACGAAGAACTGCAAAGTCTGTTCTTCTCAAATCAAGTTTCCTCGATTCACGAGTCGCAGACTCTACCTCGGGGACATTGACTACAAATATATCTTGTCAGTGGTCACTGACACCGATCTCCTCACCTACAGAGAGCCCTTTAACGATGTCGTCCATAGGAGTGAAAACCAAGTCAAGAATATTATTGCCTCTCGTCAGCTCTCTCACCCATTGAGACAGAAACTAGTATTCGTGAAGTCCAGGAGCAGTGCGTTTTCTCCACAAGGTTCTCTGGTTTCCCATTCAACTTGGGTCTTTAAGTCTCTCATGACGATACACACTCTCTCCTCAACAATTTCACTCAGCAGCCGGTACAGATGCCTGTCCTTCTCAACGAGTTGAGCAGGGGTTATATAAAGCAGCAGGGTCCTGTATCTGGCAGAACATATCTCTAGGTCTACACCTAGTAGCTTATGGTCGGATAAAATGTTGCAGTTCGTCGTTTTGAATGTATCTTTAACATACAACATAACACCGCCACCATCTCTGTGTAGCCTATATTTTAGGAAGAGTTGGTAACCGCGAATCGTGAATTCACCCTCAAAACTTCGGTTTAAGGTTTTTACCCACGAATCTGTTATGGCCACCATCTCAGGTTCTTCCGTCGCTACGAGGCCGCTACGAAGTTCAATAAACAGGTTCCTGATTGACCTAGCATTAAATAAAAGAACTTTCAGGGGGCTCCCAAATGTAAGACTCCCTACACTCTTCCGCTTCCTGACTTATCCGTCTCTCTATTTTCTGTTAGTGGCGTAGTGGCGCCGTTTCTAACGACCTCCGAGAATGTTGTTCCAGGAGTGACACGGGCGTACTGACGCACCTCGGCCTTCACTCTGGGCCTGACAGTTCTTAGGGTCCGCTCCACGCCATCCAGGATCATGTTACAGAGTACAACCTTTCGTTTAAAGGAAATATGTACTCCATCCCTTTGGTAGAGATCGTTCCTATTTTTAAAAGGTGCGGTAAGGTTCCACAAAAAGACCCTTTTCGCCGTACACAAATCTGCCAGGCGTCTGTTCAAAGAGATATTCCTCGAGTGAGCGGTCCGGGTTGGACCTCTTCTCGGGATCATCCCGACCACGACACGTCTGCGGGTATTCAACCCACAGTCGTCTACAGCTCCCATGACCGTTTGGAGAATCTTACCTGTAGGGCCTACGCTACCTTTTCTGAGGTAGAGGTCATTGCTACTTACACTCAGGGCAACGACTGAGATCTCAGAAATCTGAGATTTCTCCGCCTCTACTCTAATTTGGTGGTTTCTCCGTCCTGGCAGGAAGTTTACCTTCACACTGGTGCGAAGGCGGGCCGCTAGCAGGGGTTGCAGATCCCGTGCTTGAGAATCATCAATAAGGTTTACCTTCGCACATTTGGCTGCAGAGAACAGAGTCTTCCCGTTCAGAAGCGACTTGCCTCTTTCCTCTTTCTTCCATATTTCTCTTCTTTTTCTTCTTCCTTTTTCCCTTCTTCCTTTGGCTTCTCTTTTTCTTTTTCTACTTTTCCTTCTTCTTTTTAGCTCGTTGAGCCAGTCCCGCCTCAGATGGCTCTAGTTTTGTCTCTGGGTCCTTCTCCTCGTTTTTGGTTTCTTCTACTTTTTCCCCAACATTGATATTTTCCTTTTTCTTTTTAATTTTCTTCTTCTATTTTTTTTGGTTTCAGGTTCCTTCTCTTTATCATGAATTTGACTCTGAGAAGGAAATTGCCCCTTTCCCTCACGGGGACTCTCCAACTCATGCTCCAATTGGCTTAACCTGGCTTCATACTTTCTTTCCAGTTCTGAGGCCTGGTTTTTTAATCTGGCTTTGAACTCCTCCAGGTGCTTTGCAAAACCATCCTCCAACATGCAAAGATCGCAAACACTCGACAGGGTCAGTTTACTGCTCCGTCCATCTCAGCACCCCACACTTGCCGCAGGGTTTTTTCCTTGCTCCGGGTCCAATTTGTTTTGCTTTTGTCATTTTCGCTTTTTGACTGAAACTAATGAACACCAGTGAAATTCTGTAATCTGGGACCAATGCAATAAGTAAAAAGATAAGTTGTGAATAATCCCACACGTAGCCTCGTCCACCTATCTTACTTCAATTTTCGGTACGCATCAGAATCAACTACCTTTTTGTGTCAGTTCACCGCCTCGTAAGGTCCTCCCTAGGACGGACAGCCCATGTCATGCCCTAGCTCCCAACTAAGCAGCACAAGCGGTGCCCTAAGGACCAATGATTTTTTGACTCGGGAACTAACAGTTTGAAGCTTCGTCAGCGGTCGTACTAGTTGCCGTCAGACGGCCAGATTTAAAGCAACTGCACCTAAGGAAAGAATGAGTAGAGATCGGTGCAAATGCCCACGGCCACATCCGGGACTTTGCATTGGCTTGGCAGTCAGCGAGGCTCAGAAGCTCTCTCACATAGGAGCAATTTGGCCTCAGTGCACTAAGAAACGGTCACAAGGGGGCTGGTCAGGCCATTACACGAAAGAGAAGGCTTTCAGGGGCACTTAGCTCATCTCCATTAATCGCGCCACAGACTTCTTGTTATCTGGTCACTTGCAACCTGTGTGTATGTGTGTGTGTGTGTGTGAGAGAGAGAGAGACTGTTGCAAGGAGCTACAAGGAAAGTAAGTACTTCAAGAGACCATTCGATCCATTTCAACGGAAGTACCTATTTTTTATTTTAAATATGTAATATGTACAACTGTAAACGATTAAACAATAGGTATTAGGCATAGTATATAGAAGATGAAGTCTCTCCCCACCCTCCTCTCCCAATCCCTTTCAGGATTTGTAAAAGTGAAAAAAATGTACCTGGCAATGTTGAAACAAGGACACGACCAGGAAATTTCAACAGAAAAGCAGAAATAAAATATTATAAACATGACCCCTCCCCCCAAAAAAAAACCTCAAACAAACTAACTACATATTGCTAATCTAATTTGTATCATGCATCTTTTTCTCTTATTAATTATCACTTATTGTCCTCGTATTTTTAATAAAGGCTAGCCTTATTTTAGATGCTTGACCTAAATATTTATATAAATGGCTTAGTATATATTCAATCAAACATTGATAGAGCATTTTATTTAAATTTCGAATATGTCCTTTTTTTCTTTAGTTTCCTTTTATGAACATCCAGTTTAAAAGCATTAAATATATATATATATATATATATATATATATATATATATATATATATATATATATATATATATATATATATATATATATTCACGTCAAAGAATAATTTATTAGAAATGTTAGACTTAAACATATTTACAATAGATTGTTAATTTATCTAAACAAATATTAGTGAAGACATTTTACTAATATTTAATATGAGCATGCGTTTTATCTTTTCAACATATGTTGTCATGTCACTTGGTTTCTAACATATTTACATTAGATTCTTAGCTTATATAAACAAACAAATAATAATGAAGAGATTTTACTAAACTTTAATATGAGCATTCGTTTTATCTTTTCAACATACGATGTCATGTCACTTATTATCTAAGATTTCTTAAAATTTTGTCCAGTCTAACCTTAAATGTTTCAACTGAACTACTGGAAAGCACATCTTCAGGTAACTGATTCCAGATATTTACAATTTTGTATGCAAAGTAGTTTCCGCATAAACTTGTTCGAAAATGCATCGGCATTATTTTCATTCCGTTATTCTTGTATTAGATGTGCTGAATTCGAACCAAGTATTATAGTTTACGTTATTTATTCCTTTCATGATTTTGAACATTTATATTAATTGGCCATTCAATCGTCTTGTTTCAAGGCTGAATAAGTTTTACCTTTCTAATCTTGTTGCATAATTATGATTTCGTAGTTCTGGAATTAATTTTGTGGCTCTTTCGTGTATCTTCTCTAATCTTTCAATATATTTTCTTAATTATGGTGCTCAGACCTGAGAACAGTATTCTAATTGTGGCCTTACCAATGTATTGTATATATTCAAGATTGTAGTTTTATTTTTGTATGTGAATTGGCGTTTTATATATCTGAGAAGCCTTATTGCTTTCTTATAACCGATATGCATTACTTTACACTTATTAATATTTAAGCGTAGTTTTCATTCTGCCGACCATCGTGCTATCTTATCAATATCTTTTTAAAATTCAAAGACATCCTTTACAGTGATTATTCCTTTTCCTAATTTGCAATCATCTGTGAACTTAGAAATTTTTGATAGCAAGTCATCGTCCATATCATTAACATACATAATAATAGCAAAGGTCCAAAGACAGAACCTTGTGGAACAGCACTACTAACAGGAACCCACTCTGACGCTTGTCCCTTAATGACTACTCGTTGTTTACGATCAGTGAGCCAGTTTTCGATCCATTTTGCTATTTCTCCTCTTATTCCCAATGCTCTTACTTTACACATCAACTTCTTATGCAGTACTTTATCAAATGCCTTTTGAAGATCTAAATACGCAATATCAATTGATCTGTTATTGTCATACTCGGTGTTTATATAGTGAAAAAAATCTAATAAAATTGTGAGGCATGACCTCTTTCTCTTGAAGTCATGCTGGAAATCGTTTAATAATTTATTCTTCTCTAAATGCTCAACTATTTTATCAGCAATACAGGTTTCGAGCAGTTGTCCAACTGTGGAGGTTAGGCTTATTGGGCGATAATTACTAGATGTCTCTTTATATCCATTTTTAAATATTGGTGTTACGTTGGCCAACTTCCAATCTTGGAGAACGATTCCACTCTCTAACGATAAATTAAAAACTCGCGTTAGATGTTCAGCTACGGGATCTTTGACTTCTTTTAGAACTCTTGGAGATATATTATCTGCTCTCGGAGATCTGTATTTATTCATCTTCTCAATAAGTTTTTTGTAGCGTTGACGGTGCATCTAACCGATTCAAGTGGTTTAGTGATAACCTTCTTGATAGTTGCCATGAGATTATTAATCATGCTCTCTTTTGTAAAAAACTGATGGAAATATTCATTCAAAGTATTAGCTACATCAATATCATTAAATTGCAAAATATCATATTTATCTTTGATTGGGCTAATGCTGTTTTTTTTATTGGTTTTCTGCTATTTACTAAAGCAAAAAACTCCTTTGGAATTTTGTTTACAATTTAGAGCTACTCTTACCTCTTCATTTCGTTTGGCTCTTTTGGTTTTAGCTTTAACTTTTCTTCTCAATTCTACATAACGACATCTGTTTTCTATGTTACTTTTAGATTTTAGAATTATGTACGCTTTATCTCTATCTCTAATGAGTTTCTTAATTTCGGCAGATAACCATTTATGTTCATTGACATTTTTAGTGCTACAAACTTTCAATGGTATGAATTGAGATTGCTTATTTAGAAGATTGCTTTTTTTTTTAAAATTCATGCCATGCTTCATTGATTTCTTCGTTATTTACGGTATAGTTGCTCAAGCTCTTTCTTAGACCAGCAAAATTAGCTCTTTGGAAATTTAGTTTAGTGATGACATTTTTCCTAACATGTGGGATATTAATTTAAAATTCAATTTGGTTATGATCACTATTTCCAATTCTGCCTCCAAAATTTAAATTTGAAATTAATTCGTCGTCTGATGTTAACACTAAATCCAGTATATTTTCACCTCTTGTTGGTTCTTTCACCCACTGAGTCAGGAAATTTTCATCAATGAAATTAATCAATCTTTGTCCTTCTGTGTTAGCAGTTTTCATAGACCAGTTTACTTTAGCGCAATTAAAATATCCAATGATCAATGATAGCTTGTCTTTACTGATATTGGTCAAGAATTCATAAAATTGATTATCTACCTCCACAATTTGATGAGGCTTCCTGTAAACCAAATATATATATATATATATATATATATATATATATATATATATATATATATATATATATATATATATATATATATATATATATATATATATATATATATATATTTGGGGGGAAGGGGTAGTAGTTTAATTCTTATTATTTCAAAAATAGAGTTAACGCTACATTCTATAGGATGCAAATCTTCACGGGCATACAAAGGAACACCTCCGCCCTCTCTCATGGTTCTATCTTTATAAAATAACTTGTACTCCTGTAGTTGAAATTCTGAAATAAGATCTCTTGAGTGGGAGTGAATCCACGATTCTGTGATGCCGATAATGTCGTATTTCTTAATTGATGCTAGAGCTCGAAACTCTGCAAACTTGTTTCTAATTGATCTTGCATTGAATAAAACGGCTTTTAATGTATTTATCTTATTTCTTCTGTTGAAGGGCTTTGGTCGTTTCCCTAAGCTACTAGAGCCGGAGATTTATTATTCAAAAAGTTCCTTAAGTTTATTTGTAACAATTCTCCATATGTTTTCATTCCTTTTCCGGAGAGGTGGATCCCATCTTGAGAATACATATCATGGTTGTGCAGGAATAAAAGCCAGAAGTCAATAAATTTAACGTTTTTCTTTTTGTAAAGATCTTTCAAACGTTGATTAATCCCAATAGCTCGACTTAGATTTCCATAGTTCTCATAATTCTGGGGAGTACTCCAACAATAATTCCATTATCCGTTTTCAATTTAATTGATTTAACATTCCCGTGTAGCTTTTCATTATGCTTTTAGAACCTTGGTAGTTGATTCCGTTAAAAACGTCGTTGCTCCCAACATTCACTATAATTGGATACTTTTTGTTCTCTATGTCGTAGTTACTTATTTCCTCTGTTACGCAGTTGATCTTTACCCCTGGATAGCAGCGAAGTTTGCGTTTTTTACTGTTCCAACTTCCGAAATGATCTATTTGATTTCGAATTATTGAATCACCAGCTAAATATGTTTCTTCTTCTTCTTCCTTTGACAGTATTTCAAATCTATTTTGGGTTGAGACTACTGGTTCTTCTCGTAAGAGAGGTTTAGATGGACGCTTATTTCTGACTGGAATAAATTGTTCCTTTTTTCCTATGTTTGTTTTGTCAATTTTGTTAGTGAGTAGTGCTACTTCTTGTTCTAATTTTACAATTTTTTTTATCTACTCTAGCTATTCTGGTTTCGTCTTCTGTTTGTTATTTGCACTTTTTGAATTCGAGGGCGTTGATGCGGTTTTCCATTTGGCTTACTACAGACATCCACTTTGTTTTTACATTTTCATGTTTTTCTTGCATCTTACAAAATTCGCACACACTTCTTGACGTAATATTTTCAAAAGATTGTTCAGGGAAGTCTATTATCCATCTCGTACTTTTGCATTTAAAGCAACAGTACTATAACTTCTGAGCTCCTGGCATCTTCGTTAATTCGTAAATATATTCACTTACTTTCAACTTCACTATATTACACTTACGTTTGAGCGCACTTATTTACACTATATAAAACAGTCAACTTCCAACATAATATCTTACACTAATGAAATTTGATAATTTAATATACAATACAGTCTATGCACTTGTAAAGATTAATCGGAAAATAGAAATACTGTTTCGAGAAGATATTTTACAAAATAAAATATGAGTGACAAATTAATCAATTGATGAAAAACACGAGTTAAATAGGTAAAAAGTTAAAATGAAAATATGTTTATTGGAATGGAGACAATCAGGCGCCTCTCGGATTAATTCTCGCCCGCTTATTGGTTAAGAGCCTCAGAACTACGATAAGAGTCAAGAGAGTGGTCCCACGTGCGCACAGGCAAGAGGCAAAACCAGACGAAATAAAAAAAACTCCAAATAATATAATGCGCAAAGTCCTGCAAACTCAGAAAAATCTTAGCAAATTAAATATACTTTAAGATACTAAATGAAAATGGGAGTCAGGAAGATATAATTAAACCACAGCACTAATAAGGTGAAAGCAAAATTTAGCTGTTAATTATTTTCAATAAAGATCGGAAATTGGTGCGATTAATTAGAAATCTTAAAAAAATTAAATACTTATTGAGAGAGTAGTTAACACGCAAGAAAAATAAATAAAAAAAGAAATATAAAAGAAATACTCACTGTTTTCGTTTGAAGGGAATTATTATTTTCAGGGAAATGTGGAGACAAGAAGATATCCAAATGACCGCGAAAGACTACGTATGAACGGTAAACAAGTGTATAAAATTCGCGAAGGCACTTAATATAAGAGTTAAATTCACCGACGCACACAAAAAAGTATTTGAATGAGCAAAAATGAAAAACGTATTGACAAAACACAAATTAAAAAGTAAAAATGATAAATTGTAAACACCACTGTATGTATAAGTATAAAAAGAGGGAGTAACACTGCCCGCACCCACACAGAAAGACGGTTCACGAAGAGGGAGAGAGAGAGAGAGAGTGTTACAAGGAGTTAAAAGGAAATTAAGTACTTCAAAAGACCATTCGATCCATTTCAGTGGAAGTACTTATGATAAGGCATAGGGTAGTAAAGATGAAGTCTCTTCCCACCCACCTCTCCCACCCGTACACGGGTTCGATAAAAGGGAAATATATACCTGGAAGTGTTGGAAGAAAAGACACATCCGGGAAAATTTTACAGGATGGCAGGAACAACTTAATATGTACATACATAAATCTTAATATAATAACATACCTAAATCTTAGCATAATAATAAACTGAGAGAAAATTATTTACATATTATATAAAGGCTTGATAGACTTAAAACCCGTCTCTCATATTATCTTAAACTAATCTATGCTTACGGCATGCTCTTCTTATCTTAGTTTTAGCAACATACAATGTTTTGTCACTCGCTATTTAATGGTTGACATCATTTTGTCCAGTCTTTTTTTAAAAGTTTCCACTAAATTGCTAGCCACTACTTCTTCAGGCAACTGATTCCAATAATTAACAATTGTATAGGAAAAAATGTTTCCACATATATTTGTTCTGAAACGCTTTGGAACGATTTTTAAGCTGTTATTTCGTCTATTATTTGTGCAAAGTTGAAACCAAGTAGATTAGTTAACATTATCGATTCCTTTCATTATTTTAAATACCTCTATCAGTTGACCTCTTAAACGTCTTTTATCAAGGGTGAATAAGTTTAGCATATCCAGTCTTTTCTCATATTTATAATTTCGGAGTTCCAGTGTCAATTTTGTAGCTCTAGCTTTCACTCTTTCCAATCTATCAATATCTTTTTGTAGGTATGGTAACCAGACCTGAGCACAGTATTATAATTGTGGTCTTACTAATGCATTAAACATATTCAGAACTGTAGCTTTATTTTTAAGACTAAATTGTCGTTTGATATATCCGAGAAGCTTCATTGCTTTCTTTTCCACTTCGATACACTGTTGATAAAACTTTAGATCATTAGATATGTGGACTCCTAGTTCTTTTTCATTATTGGTTACGCTAATATCTTGATAAAAAAATTTGTAATTTGCTTTAAGGTTTTTTATAGCCTGCATGCATTACTTTACATTTTTCCAGATTTAGGGGCAGTTCCCATTTTGTAGACCACTGCGCTATTTTATCAATATCGTTTTGAAATTTATAAAATCATCCTCAGTTACTATTGCTTTTCCTAACTTACAATCATCTGCGAATTTATATTTTTTTTACAATAGCTCATCATCTACATCCTTGACATATGTAATGAAAAGCAAGGGACCTAGAGCTGAACCTTGTGGTACTCCAGTACTTACAGTTGTCCATTCTGACTGTTGGCTGTTAATAACTACTCTCTGCTTGCAATCAGTGAGCCAATTCTCGATCCATTTGGCTACATCTCCTTCGATTCCTAGGGCTCTTACTTTAGTCATCAATTTCTTATGGAGTATTTTATCGAAAGCTTTTTGAAAATCCAAATACAAAATATCTTCTGATCTGGTATTATCATATTCTTTATTTACAAAGGGAAAGAAGTCTAATAAATTTGTTAGGCAAGACCTCTGTCTTCTAAATCCGTGCTATGAATCTTTTAATAATTTTTTTTTTCTAAATGCTGAACTATTCTATCTGCAATACAAGTTTCAAGGAGTTTTCCAACTATTGAAGTCAAACTTATTAGGCGATAATTACTAGCTAGTTTTTACGACTTTTTTTTAAATATCGGTGTCACGTTTGGTAGCTTCCAATCCTGAGGAACAATTCCACTCTCTAATGATGTATTAAAGATATGTGTTACGTGTTCAGACACTTGGTCTTTTACTGCTCTTAAAACTCGTGGAAGTATTTTATCTGGTCCAGGAGATTTATATTTGTTCATTTTCTCAATATGTTTTTTTTTTTAGTATTTGCAATACATCTAATAGATTTCAATGGTCTAATAACGGTATTATTAATAGTTGGCTTGTGTTTATTATTCGTATTCTCTTTTACAAAAACGGATGCAAAGTATTCATTTAAAGTATTTGCTATATAGAAATCGTTGTATTGTAATATATCATTTTTGTCTTTTATTGGACCAATGCTATTTTTTTTATCGGTTTTCTACTATTTACTAAAGAAAAAACTCCTTAGAATTTTTTTTTAACATTTTAAAGCTACTCTTATTTCTTCATTTCGTTTGGCTCTTTTGGTTTCACTTTTTACTTTTCTTCTCAGTTGAACATAATGCTTTTTATTATCAATATTCATATTAGATTTCATTATCTTATACGCTTTATCTCTTTCTCTAATGGCTTTTTTAAGGTGGGCAGCCAACCATTTGGCTTCACTATTTTTTGACGGTACTAACATTAGACGGTATGAATTGTGCCTGTTTATTTAGTAGATTGTTTTTAAAATCATGCCACACTTTATTAATGTCTTCAGCTTTTATAATGTAGTTTTTAAGACTTTTTCCTTAGACCTTCGAAATTTGCTTTCTTAAAATCAAATTTAATAGTGCTTATTGTTCTACTTATGGATGGAACGTTTATGTTAAAATATATTATATTGTGATCACTGTTATCAAACTTATTTCCTTCGTTCAAATTTGATATCAATTCATCGTCGCTTGATAATACTAAATCTAAAATATTAGGGCCTCTTGTGGCTTCTTTCACCCATTGCGTTAGTAAGTTATCATCTATAAAATTGATCAGTCTTGCTCCTTCCGCGGCTGAAGTTTTAGTGGACCAGTCTATCCGTCCGCAGTTGAAATCACCAATAACACAGGCCTGCGTTTTTAATATTTTTATTCTACTGTACACACTTATCTACATGTGTATCATTTGACCTTTCTTTACATGCCTGTTATAATTAGTTCAACTCTACGGTGCACACTTATCTACATGTGAACCCTTGACATGCAGGTTCAGCTATCCCTCAAATACACGAATACGCTTCTTCGAACCAGGAGGGGGAGGGGGGTTGATAGGATAGTACTCTCTTCTCCCGCAGGGTTGCCCTCAAATGATGAAAATAATATATTTATAGGACAGACAGAAAAAAGAAAAGGAGAATTCACATTCACTCCATGCATGGAGGCGTCGCTGGCATCTTTCTATTCATCATTTCATTTTAATCCTCAACTCCTTATAATATATGAAGTTTCAATCTGTGCTCCTACTACGTTATATGTACACTATTGAAGTACTCATCAAGTCGGTTTTGGAACATATTAACTGGCGTGCTTTCTACTACACGGTTGGAGAGGCCATTCCACGTTTGCGTGATTTTAAACGTGAAGTAATTTTGAGCTATAGTAGAGTTAAATCACTTGTTCACTAATTTTAAACCATTTTGGCGTGTGTTGGCCCTTTCGTCCATCCAGAACAATAGTTTGTAATCAATATTAGTAAATCATCTTAAGATTTTGAATACCTCGATCAATTGTCCACGTAATAGTCTACTTTCAAGTGATAGTAGGTTTAATGAGCGGAGTCTATCTTCGTACGGTTTGTTTCGGATTCCAGGAACCAGTTTCGTAGCCCGACGTTGCACTCTTTCTAACTGTGCTATATCCTTATTTAGGGAGGGACACCAAAATTGAACCGTATATTCGAGGTGTGCGCGCACGAGCGATTTGTATAGTAGTACGATTATATATTTCGATTTGAAAGTAAAATTCCGAGCAATACAGTGGCGGCAACAAAAAAAGTGACATTGAATATTGGCAATAGAAATCGATACATAAAATCGCTTTCACGATTTTACTTGCCAACAAGCCAATGAAAAGGGGCGGGGCTTATGCCACGAGTGGATGACTCTCCTGAGCTAAGACAACAGAACTGCGCTTTATTGGAACTCACTGTCTCGTTTGAGCTCGTACAGTGAGGTTTTGGTGTACAACGCTCCAGCGTGCTGATTTCCTGCATTCGTGCCTACATTTGACGTGCTATAACTTCTGTGCAAGTGGATACAATGGGGCGGAAAAAGCTTTCTATGACAGAGAAAAGCCGTGCCTTGACCCTATTAGAGCAGGGAAAGTCTTTTATTGATGTAGCAGCAGATTTAGGAACCTCAAGAAATACGATTTATCGCCTAAAACGGGCAGCTGAGTTATTGCCACCAGGTACCATACCAAAGAGGAAGGAGGGCACTGGTGCAGCTAGGAAGACATCTCCAAGGACTGATAATATCCTAAGGCGTGAAGTGATGTCAGACCCTTCTGTAACCTCCGCTTCAATCAAGAAAAAACACCCAGACCTTCTCCAGAAGGTCGCCCTCAGGACCATCCGTCATCGCTTACAGAAGGACTTAGGCCTACCGGCTCGCCGCGCTGCCAAGAAGCCACTTCTTACCAAGGCTATGAAGATGAAAAGGCTCAATTTTTGCAAGACCTATAAACATTGGACAGCTGCCCATTGGAAGAAGGTGATGTTCAGTGATGAGAGCACCTTTAGGCTGGTCAGAGGAGAGTCAAAGATCGTGCGTCGTCCCAGCAATGTGTCTCGGTATGACCCAAAATATACCGTGAAAACTGTGAAGCACCCTGATAGTGTGATGGTGTGGGGTGCCTTTAGTGGAAACAAGGGCAGAGGAGGTCTGTACTTCCTTCCCAAGAATGTAACCATGAGGGGCACTAACTATCTCGAAGTTTTGAAGCAGCACATGCTGCCATTTTGGGAAATTCATCGGTGTGAATTTTTCATGCATGATGGTGCCCCTGCTCACAGGTCCCAGTTAGTAAAAAGGTTCTTCAATGATAATAATATTAGTGTTTTGGAGTGGCCTGGTAATTCCCCGGACCTAAATCCTATTGAGAATGCTTGGAATCTGATGAAATCCAAAGTTCAAGAGACAGCATCCGGCAGCATCAAGGACCTGATAGAATCACTGAAGAAGATCTGGGTTACGATCGACCCCACCTACTTCGCAAACCTCGCTGAATCAATGCCCAATCGACTCAGAATGGTCATCAAGTGCAAGGGCAACATGACCAAGTATTAACTTTCATGAAATATTCATAATAAAATATGTAAGTTACATTTTTCTGTTTCATTTTCCCCGAATTGTCACATGTCACTTTTTTTGTTGCCGCCACTGTATATCCTAGCCTTCGGTTTGCTCTTTTGCAAGCTTCTGCGCATTGCTTTGATACTTTAAGGTCCTCCGAGATTAAAATTCCCAGGTCTTTTTTCTAAGTTAACGGATTCGAGAATTTGGTCTTTCATATGATATGCTACTTTTAAGTTATGACATCCTAAATGCATGACCTTGCATTTACCTATGTTGAAGCCCATTTACCATCTATCCGCCCATTCCACAATTTTATTAAGGTCCCTTTGTATTTGCTCTACATTGGGTCTCAAAAGGGCTCGGCTTCCTAGCTTTGTGTCATTTGCAAATTTAGAGATCCTACTAAACACTCTATTATCCAAGTCATTAATGTAAACAATAAATAATAATGGGCCCAGGCCTGACCCCTGTGGTACCCCGCTGATTACTGGGGCCCACTCTGAACACGCCCCATTTATAACAACCCGTTGTGAACGATTTGATAGTCAGTTTTTAATCCATTTTAAGTATGTTACCACTCACTCCAATTGCTCTAATTTTCATCAATAGCATTTCGTACGGAACTGTATCAAAGGCCTTTTTAAAGTCAGGGTAATTTATATCCGTGTCTTTAGTTTCATCGTAGATGCAAATCATCTTATGAAAAAATTCGAGTAAATTGATTAGGCACGATCGCCCCCGTCTAAATCCATGCTGGGGCAATTAAATTATTAGCTTCACAATGGCCCACCAACCTATCTCTAATTATCGATTCCAAGAGTTTTCCAATTAGATAAGTTAGGCTGAATATCAGCGTAACATTAGCACGCTTGAACTCTATTGGAACTAGGCCCTCCTATATTGATCGATTGAAAATCGTGCAAACCGGTCTTGCTAATTCATTTTTTAGTTCTTTAAGATAGGTTGGGTACACCCCTTTGGGCTTGGCTGACTTCGATTTTTTCATTTTATTAATATATGTGAGAATCCCCCCTTCATTTATACTTATGTTGGATAGGATATTTTGTCTTTCAAAATTTATGCCCTCGCCTATTGTTTCTAATTGTGTCACCTCCTCAATAGTCTAAACGCTCGAGAAGTGCTCATTTAGTATTTTAGCAGATTGTTCTGGGACGTCCGTTATAACACCATTTTTACCTCTGATCGGCCCTATTGAACCCTTTATGGGCTTTCTACTGTTAACGTAACTATAAAACCGTTTCGGTTCGTGCTTCGAATTTATAGCAAGTTCTTTTTCCTATTTCAGTTTAGCTTCTCTAATGGCCCGCTTTACCAGCCTTCGAGAGTCTACGTATTTTTCCCGATTTGTTGTCGTTTCGTTTTTTCTAAAACTTTGATAGTCTTTATTACGCTCCCGGATTAAGTTAATTATTAAATGGCTAACCCACGGTGCTCTCTTAGACTTTCCATTTTTCGACGTACGTACTTAACTAACTCGGAATCCACCGTGTGCACATTTTGCTGTACCTCTAAGTAAATTCCCTGTTCTGTGTTATTATGAGAACATCTTCCCCAGTTTATCCTTTTAATCCAGTCACGGAAGGTTTCAAAATTACAACTCCCAAATCGTTGGATCAGTTGTGAACTCTCTTTTACCTCTATGCTCGTATTAATTTCAAACCTAATTACCTTATGGCCACTAGTCGCCAAATGCTCACCCACGCAAACGTTTTCTACCAAAGTCTCCTCTGTTGAGATAATCAAATCCAGTATATTTTGATCACGCGTAGGTTCCCCTACTTTTTGCACAAGAAAATTATCCTGAATGAAATTGACCAATCTCTCCCCATTTTTATCCGAAAAATAGTTTGTATAGTTAACGTTAAGGTAATTAAAATCTCCACAAATTATTGTTTTTCCTCTTCTCACCATAGATAAAAGGCACTCAAAGAGTAGTACGTCCTATGATTCTATTTGATATGTGGGGCGATAAGTAGCGGCTAAGTTAATTTGATTATTTTTAGCACACTCGAGCTCAATTAGCAGAACCTCGCTCTTCATATTTACGGTCATCGCGGCCATCGTTATTGCATTTATGACCTCTTTTACGTAAGCTAAAACTCCACTTCCTCTCCCAGTTAGTATGTCCTTGTGATGGATTTTGTACCCATCTATATTATATTCCGCAATAAAGTCTCTAGAAGCTCTTATCTAACCATGTCTCGCTAATGCATACGATATCGTAATCGCCCTCTTGAATCATGGCTTTAGATTCGGGCAGTCTGTTTCTTAAACTCCGAAGATTTGCGTAAATGCATTTTAATTTTCCCTTTAAATAACAGTGTCCCTCTCTCGTCTCCCTGGAGCGTTTCCCTGCTCACCTAACTTTATTTACTCCTCGCGTGAAATCCGGTCTGGCGCATCTGTGATTTGGGGGCAAATAACTTCCGTACCATAAAGATCAGGAGGCTTTCATTAATAATTCTGGCAAGCCTCGAATTACCCACTGGATTTAAATGAATACCATCATTTAAAAAAGTGACGGTTTGTCCTGAAAATCGTTCCTGAAATTTAAAAAATTAACTTCCATTTCCTGACATAAACATTTAAGACATTCATCCGTGTAGATTGACCTTGACTGCATTCTCAGAGTCGCTTTTAATCTCGGAATTATCCCAAATACCCCCACTTTATTCGCCTTCGCTTTGGCCGCTATAATTAGGTCCCTTGCTCGGTGTACAATCTCGGTAGTCGAACTGTCAAAACAGTGCACGTCATTCCGGCCCACGAGTGTGAGGATAGCTCGTTTAGATTTTGGAGTTCACTGACTACGTGGTTGATTCTCCCATCCAGTAGGCAGATATTCTTACGCTTAGCTGGATTACATGTTTTGAATTCAGAATCCTGGTTCTTTATTAAAGAGTCACCGATTAGAATACTCTCTGTTTCCCCCTCGATTGGAGTTAACCAGGCAAATTGATTAGAACATGGAATTAAAAAACGGTGATATGCCATCGATGGTCTAGCACCATTTCTAACAGGTCTAAATTGAGATTCCGGGGATCTATATGAGTTTGAGATACGCGCTTGCTCATTTATAATCACTTGCGGGTCTCTACTTTCTATACGGCTCGATCAGCGGCTTTGAAGGCGAGTTTCGCTCCTCCGAGGCTTATCAAAAGATGCCCGCACGCCGCTGGCCAGTTCGTCAATCTTACGGTTCGTTGCTTCTACGTCTCTCCCGTCAGAGTTAACCTCTGATCTAATTTCATTAATTGTGTTGGTTAGTTTTAGCTCGAACTCCTCGTTTAAAAGACAGAAGCGACATATTCTAACGCCATCAGGGTTTGGGGAACGTATATTTCCTTATTAAATGAAGTCCGACAGCGAGCATAATCAAAGTTGACGATAGGCATTTTAAAACACAAGGTTAATTAAAATGAATTAAAATTTATGGAGCTAATGGAACTTATAACCGACACAGAATGTAATTTCTGTCTATTTCACTTTACAACAAGAAGGTTTAGGCACGACACAAACATAAATATTTGTAAGAACACAGAGGTAACACGTCTTAGCAGGAGAAGGGCTGAGCGAGGTGCGAGGAGTGAAGAGAGAGAGAGAAAGAGAGAGAGAGAGAGATAAGAGAGAGAGAGAGAGAGAGTAACAAGGAGTAACAAGGAAAGTAAGTACCCTAGGAGACCTTACGGTCCATTCAAAGAGGGTACCTTTGGACTAGCAATCGAGCGGGCACATGGCTGCTCAATTGTTTTGCGTCCCTAAACAGCCACTTTTCAAGACTTTGTCTAGTCTTGACTTGAACTGGTCAACAGATTCACTGTTGACAACTTCCACTGCAAGTGCGTTCCACTTACCGCAGATACTGTAGGTGAAAAAGTTTCCACACACATTGCGGTTGTAACGCTTCAGTTCAAGTTTGAAGCCGTGATTGTGCGTTCTGTTCTCACTCAGTGTGAAAATATCCCGGTAGTCAACATTGTCGAACCCTCGAAGTATTTGGAAAACTTCGACGAGCTGACCACGCAGTCTACGGGTTTCCAGCGAGAACAGATCTAACTCCCTTAGTCTATCCTCATAACTTTTATGTCGGATAGAGGGAATCAGTTTGGTTGCCCTAGCTTGTACGTGTTCCAACCTTGCGATGTCCTTTCGAAACGAAGGACTCCAAAATTGTACGGCATACTCCAGGTGCGGCCGAACCAGGGAGTTGTACAGACAAAGTACTATCTCCTTGTTACGGTATCCAAACTTGCGCTTTATGTAGCCTAACACCCTTTGGGCCTGCTTCTCTGCCTCGATGCACTGTTTCAAGAACTTGAGGTCGCTAGTGATAGTAACATCCAAGTCCTTCTCAGTGTCACTCGATTCAAGAGCAGTGCCCTTAAGGATATAATGAGATTTGGGGTTTCTGTGGCCGATATGCATTACTTTGCATTTGTTCACGTTAAAAGGCATTTGCCACGTGTCCGACCACTCCCCAATCTTCCCAAGATCTTCCTGCAGGCGGGCAGTATTTCCATCCTTTGCAACGTTCATACCAAGCTTGGTATCGTCGGCAAATTTGGAAATCTTCGCAACCATGTCACCGTCCATGTCGTTGACGTAGATGATGAATAGTAGTGGTCCCAGGACAGAACCTTGAGGCACCCCGCTAGTAACGGGCACCCACTCAGAAGACTGTCCATTCACCACCACCCGTTGCCGTCTGACACTTAGCCAGTTCTCGATCCAGCCGGCTACCTTTCCGTCTATGCCAAGCGCTCGCACTTTCCGGAGAAGGCGGCGGTGTGGTACCTTATCAAAGGCTTTCTAAAAGTCTAGGTAGACCACATCCACCGCCTTGTCCCGATCGTGCTCACTGAAAACGAAGTGGAAGAATTCCACAAGGTTCGTCAGGCATGACCGTTGCCTTCGGAAGCCGTGCTGGGAACTCCTCAGTAGCAGGTTTGACTCTAAATACGACGTCACTTTGTCCACCATGATGCTTTCCATGAGTTTACCGACTATCGAAGTCAGACTGATAGGTCGGTAGTTCGACGGTTGGCTAAGTCTCCTTTCTTAAAGATAGGATTCACCTCCGCTTTACGCCAGTCTCTAGGAACGCATTTGGTCCGGATTGACATGTTAAAGATAGCGCACAGATGTCGTGATACTTCATCGCACACTTCCTTCAACACTTTAGGTAGAAACCCGTCCGGTCCAGGGTACTTATTCGTCTTTAGGTCAGCGATCTTTTTCTTTATTTCTCCTTCGGTGAAGTCCATATCCTCCAGCTTTTCCCCCGAGTAGGAGTCCATCGGCTGGGGAATGGGACCACACTCTTTAGTAAACACTGAAGAGAAGTAGTCGTTGAGGAGGTTAGCATTTTCTGCATCTGAATGCTTTAATGTCCCCTCCTCATTCCTCAAAGGGCCAATCGTTCGACGGATTGGTTTACGGCTGTTCACATATCCAAAAAACTCCTTGGGATTCTCTTTACAGAGTCTCGCCACTCGGAGTTCCTCAGACCGCTTAGCTGCCCTTATACTGGACTTCACTCTCCTGGCTAGCCTCCGGTATTCGTCAAAGTCACCCGAGATCTTCGATTGCCGGTACACATTTCTCTTCTCCCTAAGCAGTTGCCCGATTTCTCGATTAAACCACTTTGGTTGAACAGAGGACCGACGGGAGCATTTCAGAGGGATAAAACACGATTGAAGACTCATGAATGTGGTTTTGAAACTGTTCCAAGAGTCTTCAACAGCATCGCACTCTTCTAGCCTTGCGTCATTCAGTCCCGCGCGTAGACCTGCAAAGTCTGCTCTTCTCAAATCCAGTTTCCTTGATTTACTAGTTGCAGGCTCTGCCTTGGGGACTTTGACTACAAATCTAATTAGTCGGTGGTCACTGCCACCGAGCTCTTCGCCAACAGAGAGGTCTTCAACGATGTCATCCTCAGAGGTGAAAACCAAGTCAAGGATATTGTCTTCTCTCGTTGGCTCTCTCACCCACTGAGTGAGGAACTCGTTGTTCGTGAACTCCAGGAGTAGTGCGTTCTCGCCACAGGGTTCTCTGGTTTCCCAGTCAACTTGTGTGTTGAAATCACCTATGATAATACACACTCTGTCTTCGACAAGTTCTCCTAGCAGCTGGTACAGATCTCTGTCCTTTTCAACGAGTTGGGCAGGAGGTCTATAAAGCACCAGGGTCCTGTATTTGGCAGGACCTATCTCTAGGTCAACACCTAGTAGTTCATGGTCGGATATGATGTTGCAATCCGTCGAGTTGAGAGTATCCTTGACATACAACATCACACCGCCACCCTCTCTGTCTGGCCTATCTTTCAGGGAGAGCTGGTAACCGGGAATAGTGAATTCACCTTCAAAATCTCGGCTTGAGGTTTTTATCCACGATTCTGTTATGGCTACCATTTGGGGTTCTTCCGTCGCTACGAGGCCACGGAGCTCAGGAAACTTGTTCCTGATTGACCTCGCATTGAACAGAAGAACTTTGAGGGAGTCCCCTAGTGTAGAACTCCCTACGCTCTTCCGTTTCCCGGCTTCTCTGTTTTCGTGGTCACACCCTTTTTGACGACCTCCGAGAAGGTCGTTCCAGGAGTGACACGGGCATGCTGGCGCACGTCCGCTTTCGCTCTGTTTCGAACGCTCCTTTGGGTGCGTTCCACGACATCCTTTGGGTGCGTTCCACGAGAGAGAGAGAGAGAGAGAGAGAGAGAGAGAGAGAGAGAGAGAGAGAGAGAGAGTGTGTGTGTGTGTGTTACAAGGAGTTACAAGGAAAGCAAGTACCTTAAAAGACATTTCGGTCCATGCCGTGAAGGTACTTGTGAATTTCCTATCCTAATATATACACAAAAATAACTATGAGCTGGAGACAAATGGACAGTAAAGTTGAGGCTCTCCCCACTCCCCCTCTCCCAACCGCCACACGTGTACGGAAAACTGAAACGATACCTTGTTCAGTTGAAATATTTAGCTCAACCAGGAATTTTTACAGTAAAGTTTTTGAAACCTACCCGGTTAAATATTAATAATATCAAAATTATCATTAAACACATCAACATTTATATTAAAAATACCCATCATAATCATACAGGTTATTACAGAATTTTTATTTTACGTTCTGATCTTTGCAATCTCGTCATTTAATTTTTATACACCTAATCTACATTGATTCTAGATTTTTTCTCCTGAGAATCTTTTCATTATACTTATTTCTATTTATATACATATTAACTAATCTCATTATATTTTGATTTAATAGCTGAGTGTATGGATGATTGTGTCTAGTTTTTTCTTAAAAGTATCTATAGTTTTGCTAGATATTACATCTCTTGGCAGTTTATTCCAAAGGTTAACAATTTTATATGAAAAGAAGTTATCAGTTATATTTTTCTAAAACGCAACGGTATTAGCTTCATCCCGTTGTTCCTTGTCTCATTGTCCTATAGCTTGAACCAATTCCAGCCTCTACATTTTCAATCCTATTAAATATCTTAAAGGTTTCTATTAGTTGGCCTCGCATTCTCCGCGTTTCCAGGCTGAAGAGATTTAGTCTTTTCAATCTTGTCTCATAGTTATGTTTTCTTAACGATGGTATTAATTTTGTTGCTCTTGCTTGTAATTTCTCAAGCCTTTCAATATCCTTCTTTAAATATGGGGACCAGAATTGTGCACAATATTCCAAATGTGGGCGAACTAATGCATTATATAAATTTAGCACAATAGTTTCGTTTCTGCATTTAAATTGTCGCTTTATGTATCCGAGGATCTTGGAAGCTCTTTTTCAGGCTTCTATATATTGAAGACTAAGCTTAAGATCATTCGATATATATATACTCCTAAATCTTTATCAACATTTGTTTCCGTTATTTTCGAGCTAAATAATGTGTATACCAGGCAATGGCTTCGCCGCTCCCTACTAGTGGGGGTGCTTGCGCTTCGCTACTAAGAATAAAATTTAAAATCTAAAAAAAAGCAGCCATGGTTAAATTTTTATAAATTTTCTGAACTTCGCCAATTATAATAATTTTAAAAAGGAACTCTAAACAAAATTTTCCCCCTTTCAAAATATCACGTTGCTAAAATATAGTTATAAAAGAAGATATATAAAAATAAATTTTCTGAACTTCACCATTTGTAATTCTTTGGGTTTTAAAAAATTCACAAAATTTCGATACTTATATTTATTTGTGAACTTCATCATTTTGTTTTTGTATATTATAAAAGAATTATTAGAAATAGCTTTGATAAAAAAACATAAGTCATAACGAAACCAAGATGAAATTATTATTCAAATACTCAAAAAAAGCCTCTTCTTAAATTATAGAGTTGGTGATGATGATGATGATGATGATGATGATGATGATGATGATGATGATGATGATATCCTGTGAATTTATGCATCCAATATGCATTACCTTACTCTTATCTAAGTTTATAGGCAGTTTCCATTCTCTTGAGCATTTTTCTATACGATTTATATCTTTCTGGAGATTATCTGCATCTACTTTACTAACTATCCCTTTTCCAAGTTCTGCTTCATCTGCAAATTTTACTATTTTTGACATGAGACCTATGTCCAGATCGTTAATGTAAATTTTGAATAGCAAGGGGCCCAACACAGAAACTTGAGGAACACCACTCGATACTTTTGTCCAATCAGAGGCAGACCCACTGATCACTACTCTCTGGTATCTATTCGTAAGACAATCTTCAATCCAATCTCCTAATTTTCATTTAATTCCCAGTCCCCTAAGTTTTGCCATCAATAATTTGTGAGGGACTTTATTGAAAGCTTGATGAAAATCTAAGTATATAATATCAGTCGATCTTTCGTCATTATATTGTTCCAATACATATTGGAAGAAGTCCAGCAAATTTGTTAGACAAGATTTATTACTTCTAAATCTATATTGAGAATCTCTAAGCAATCCTTTTGATTCTAAATGAAATACAATTTTCTTGCAGATGAATGATTCTAGAAATTTCCCAACCACTGAAGTTAAACTAATCGGTCGGTAATTTTTAACTTGTTTTCTGCAACCCTTTTTAAAGATGGGTGTTATATTTGCATATTTTCAGTCATTGGGGACAATTTCACTCTGGGATAAAACATATCAGACCAGGTGATTTGTTCGCGTGCATTTTATTAATCAAATTACTAACATCTTCGGCAGTACAGCTAGCATATTCTAATGAACCATTGCCTTTATATGTGATATTTAGTTTCCGTATATGATTGATTTCTTCATTAGTAAAAACAGTCACGAAGTAATTGTTCAATAAGCAAGCTATGCCATAATTAGTGAATTTTAAACTGCCATCACTATCCCTAGGTGGTCCATATTGTTCTTTATTGACTGTCTATTGTTTACTAAGGCATAGAATTCCTTTGGATTTACTTTACAATTTTGTGCCACTCTTATTTCTTCTTCTCTTTAGGCTTTTTTATTTTTTTTTTATTTCTCGCCTCAGGTTATCATATTGTTCTGTCATCTGTTGGGTTGGCCTGCTTTTTAGCATTCTATACGTATTTTTCCTATTCTTTATCATGATTTTTATTTCTTTGGTTAACCACGTAGGATATTGACTAGTAGAAGATTTTTTACTTTTAACGGGGACATATTTTGATTGTTTTTCCATAAAAATATTCTTAAAAGATATCCACGCATTTTTGCTTCTTCCTCATTTGTATCATATCCTAATAAGCTTACTTTGATGGCTTCATAATTACCTTTGTTAAAATCAAGGCTGTGTATATTGTTTATTCTTTCCAAAGTCGGTAATAGGATATCAAACTCTATTAAATTGGGATCATTGCCCTCAAACCTTTCACCGACGCAAATGTTTGAGAGTAAGTTGCTCTCAGTATACATTATAAGGTCCAATATGTTGTTATCTCTTGTTGGTTTAGTGACTCACTGTGTTAAGAAATTATCATCAATAAACTCCAGAAGTATCTGCCCTTCTTTGTCCGCTATTTTTGTTAACTAGTTTATTTTGCTGCAATTGAAGTCTCCTATGACTACAGCCAGTATAGTTGTTAGTATAACTAACAACTAACAAGTAAACATAGTTCAAATCAGAGAATGGATGGAGTTATAACCATTACAATCCAGACACTTTTCTCGATTTTTGTGTTGCAAAGTCGCTGATGATGTCGCTGATGATGCTCATGATAGCCAGATTTACAAGTCGTTCCTGCTTCATGGATGTCTGTAATCGGTTCTCAATTAATTTGAGTTTTTAGAAGGAGCGCTCGCCACTTCAGTTGGATACCATCAAGATAAGGTATATCCGTAGAGCTATCTCAATGTTTGGGAAAGTGTACTGCACACCCTTGTCTCTGATAAGTCTGTACAGGGAAATCTCAGTGCTGATATATTTTGGCTCATCGTCTGTGAAGATATTGGCAAATGTTAAAAACTGACACAGTTCATCCATGTCATCTGGATAATACCTGACGAGTTGCTCTGCTGCGGCCTGAAGCTCGTCTGAAGACAGTTATTTCAGATGGCTAAAAAAGCTAAATTGGCTTGATATCTGTTTATATGCTTGCAGACGTTGGTCGAAAGAAGCGATAAACTGATCAATAACAGGCAAGAAAGTTTCTGTTCTGTATTTTTCAGAAGAGCTAAGTTGTACTTCTTCCGCATGGCCATAATCCAATAGGTTAAGACGCACATTGCGGCGCTTGTGTCGAGTCTTCGTCTGCACATAGTCTGCTGAACCAGATAGCTCTTCGCCTTGCTTCTCATAAGTGTCGATTGAGTCACGCTTTGATGCGACATAGTCTTTCAAGCTGGTCAGTGACGCCACAGCAGTATTTAGATGGAGTTTTGCGTGTTGTAGACTTTTATCAGTAGCATCTGTTCTTTGCAGGATATCATTCCAGAAGGTGGTGTAAATACCTGTTCTAAGCTGATTTATTTGTATTAACAGTCCTTCTGCTTCACAGCGTACACACGCTTTTTCTTCAATGTCATCAGTAACTTGTTTCAGTACATCCTTAATCTGCTGATAGTCATGCTTAAGTGCCTTCGTTGTGTCAGCTCTGCAGGACCAACGCGTTGTTGTGACACGTTTGAGAGTCAATGATGAATCATTATGTTTCAAAGCCTCAGTCAGAAGTTGATGCCGATGCGTTGAAATTGTGAAGAAGTCGAACAGCTTTTCAAGGAAGGCCAAAAAAAAATGTAAGGTACTCGAGCAGCATTCTACAGCATTTTTACTAACCAAGTTTAGAGAATGCGCTGTACAAGGAATCCAGGATGCAAGACTGTTCTCCTCTCTCACTTTGGCTTGTAGACCATTGTACTTACCACTCATTGCAGATGCATTGTCGTAGCTTTGTCCGCGGCAGTTTCCCAGGTCTAGGTCATGCATCTTCAAAGATTCCATCAATGCTTTGAACATCTCTTGATTGCCATGGTCTTTGTTTGCCATGAATGTTACAAAGCGTTCCATGGGGCCATCTTTCTCCATGTACCTCAGTACAAGGGTCAGTTGCTCAATGTGGGCTGCATCGGGTATGGAGTCCAAAGAGATGGAGTAGTACTTTGATTTCTTAACTCGAGAAATGATTTCTCCGAGTACTTGTTCATCCATTATACTGATAAGTTCTCCCATTATTGTAGATGACAGATAGTTTGTGTGTCCCTTGCCGCAATTGGCTTGAGTTTCGATATGCTGTGCAATAAAGTCGTCGTACTGGGCGATGAGTTTAAGAATATCCAGACAGAAAGTTTCCATTTCTAGGTGATCCAACCAATTCGTTGTCCCCTCTAAATGCTAAACCACGCTTGGCAATAAACTGAATAACACTAACTACTTGTTTCAACACTGATCTCCAATAATGCTGTAGACGCTCCACCTGTTGTGTCAGCTCCGTATCAATTCGCCCAATTGCTTTTAACCTCCTATTGAAAGCAATCGCAGACTTCAGATGTTCTGTTGACTGCTCATGATTATGTAGACGTTCTTGTGAATGTTTCCAATCACAAAATCCATTAGACGAAAGCTTAGAAGACTCAGACTTTGCTGTATTTAAACACATCAATCTGCACGTGAAGCAGTAAATACATCCATTAGAGGGAGAGAAGCATAACCAGTTCCTAGTTATGACCTTCCCATTATGGTTTTGACCACATAAGGGTCAGAGCGTGCACATTCTTGGAATATTGCGGTCCTTTCTAGGTTGCTGCACCGAGTGTGCAGATAACAAACTTTTATCACAGTGCTGAACTGTTGATACACCCTTTTTCAGCCAGTATTCCCACATCTGATCCGAAATAATGGATGACCAAAGTCCAATGTTATTGCCCCCTGGTGGGCCCTCAACTTCAGCTCCTACATAAGATGTGCCCCTATCAGCCTCCATTTCTATACGTTCTTCAATTGGACCCGTTACTACTTCTGCATTTTTTTTTGTCAGGATCATCAGCCATTTCCATTAGAGCATTTTCAGGTTGATCAGGTTCTGCAAAGTCATCACTCCTTTCTGATACTTGTCTTGGTTTAACAGGGAAGAACTGGTCTAATTTTCTTACCTTTGCCAGTTCTTCTGCTGATTTAATTGTTGCTCCCTTTACTTTACGTCTTTTAGAAGCCCCAGACTCCCAAATTCTTGTGCGATTCCTGTGTCTGTCTCCTACACGATTGTCCATGCTGGTAATCTGAAAATAGACGAAATTAGCTTGGAATTGAAAAAAACGAAATGAACTCAAAATTACACAAGATACTAGCTGTCTAGTATGGTAGAGGGGCTAGGATCGTACTACTAGTGGAAAAATCTTCCTAAAAAATCAGAAGTAGTTGGAAATCAAATATATTGACATGCAAGAAACTTGTGGTATTTCCCCACCTTATGCTATAGTTGTAACATAAGATTTATTCTTTTAATACATTGAAAAATTAAAGAATTTAAAGGGGTATATTTTGTACAGTCCATAGCACAAGGGCCATGGTTCCTACACACCTGTGCCATAGTCCATACACACCTAGGCCATGGTCCATAAACACCTATAGGCACCACCAAATGGACATAAAAACATGGAATGTTGAAAGATTATTTAATTATGTGCCTCAGTAATTAGCATATAATAGAAAAATATTATTTTAGTCATACACAAATAATTATTTCAGCGCTCTCTCCATCTCGCTGCAAACAGTGCCCTGAAATAACAAAATGAGGTCTATTTATGTGAGCATAAACTTCAATAAACTGCTACTGTTGTCCATAGATACCTATAGGCACCACCAATTTGGCATAAAAACACTGTTAAGACCAAGATATACGGTCTATGATACTACCTACCTCTCATCAGGGTCTATAGATCCTTCCTCTCATAACATACGAGCAAAATTATGTAAACAAAGTCTTACCACAAATCAAACACTTGAGCATATTATGTCTTAGTAACACCAAATTCCCTACAAACCCTTATCAGTTAATCTAAAATACCTTATAAACATCATCAACATACTCGTATGTATATATAATACCAAAAAATAACACTTAAGCGGTTAAAAATAAATTGTTTACTTCTATTAAATTTATTTTTGGTGGGAGGCGCCCTCTTGATGGGTGGCCCAAGGCCCCGGCCTCTTGGGCCCACCCCTTAATCCGGCTCTGCTCCTCCTCCTACTTTAGCTTTTCTATCTTTATTGAACATCTTGTAGCCATCTAGTTCAAATTCACCCCTTAAATCACTCGAGTTCAAATTTAGCCATGATTCTGTAATTGAAATTATGTCGTACTTCTCTACAGCTACCATAGCTCTGGATTCTAACAATTTCTTTCTAATTGAACGTGCATTTGTAAGAATCGCTCTTATGGGTTTGGTGGACTTCCTGGAGGAGATTCGTTTCCAAAACCAGGATTGCTTCATTTGATGGGGTTGTTGTATTTTTACAAATATTGCTTTTAAGAGAACATTCAAAGAGGTTGAATACGTTGACGTTCAATAATTCCTCGTATTTTTTTGCCTTTATTATTTAAGTGCGTCCAATCATTGAAAAAGTACGCTTCTCTATCGGTGAAACTCCACCAAAAATTAACAAACTTAATTCCCTTCATCTCACAAATTATTTTGAGCCTTGAATTAATTCGAATCGTTCGCTTAAAGCCTCTGTCGACACATTAATTCTGGTTCAAATGCCTACCATAATACCTTTGTCCGTTTTTGCTTTGTTTGATTCGTTAATGACTCGAACTGTGAAATGACCTGTTCGGTTTCGACCACTTCATCTTTAGCATAAGTATCACTTGATCCAACATGCACTATTACTGCACATTCTTCGTTATCAACTTGGAGTTTCCTAATCTCCTCGTCAATATTTTTGATCGTAGCACCTGGATAGCAACTGGTTTTCCTATTTTTCTTTACATTTAATCCGAAGTAATCATATCGGTTTCTTACGAAAGAATCACCAATTATGAAAGTCTGCTTCTCTTTTTTAGAATTTAATAGTTGTCTTTTGTTTTCAGTATGTATAGGGGATCTATTATAAGTTTCTGTTTGCGAGATGTGTGGTATATTTTCGTTTACTTGTCTCTAAAGTAAAATAACTATCATTCCTTTCTATTTTATTTTCTATGAACGCAACTGATTGCCCTAGGCGAACAACCTTCTTACTTAAAGAGGTATTGACTGGGGTAATAATTTCGTTCAACGATTCAAGGGAGACTATCTTATTTTTATATTCAACTACTTTGGCCACATGATTTTTTAGAGCATAGTTGTCTGCATTAGAATTACAAATGTTTAATTCTAAAGCCGAGATTCTGTTTTCCATGTCGCCAATTATTTTTAGCAAATCGTTCTTTTCTTTTGTATACTTTTCTTCCAAATTACAGAAAAGACAAATGCTGACAGAAGTAATGTCATGATATGATTATTCCGGAAAATTTATACACCACTTCACTGTCTTGCAATCAAAGCAAGCAAGCAATTAAAGCAAGAGAGAGAGAGAGAGAGAGAGAGAAAGAGAGAGAGAGAGAGAAAGAGAGAGAGAAAGAGAGAGAGAGAGAGAAAGAGAGAGAGAGAGAGAGAGAGAGAGAAACAAGAAGCATAAAGAAAAAGAAGTACCCTAGTAGACCTTACGGTCCATTCAAAGAGAGTACCTTAGGCGTAACAGTTGAGCAGGCGCAGTCCTCGAAAGTGTCAATTGACGCCCTCGAAGATCACTCGCACAACGGTTATGTGCCCAAACGGCTGCTTTCCAAGACATTGTCTAGACGCGACTTGAACAGCTCAACAGAATTGCTGTTGACAACTTACACTGAAGTGCGTTCCATGTACCACATTTACTGTATGTGAAAAATTTCCCACATATATCACGGTGGTAACGCTTCAGCTCAAGTTTGTAGCCATGGTTTCTTGTTCTGGTCTGGCTAAGCTGAAAAATATCCCTATAGTCGACATTGTCGAAGCCTAGAATCATTTTAAAAACTTTGATAAGCTGACCACGCAGCCTCCGGGCCTCCAACGAAAACAAATCTAATTCCTGTAACCTATCTTCATAACTCTTGTGTATGATAGAGGGAATCAGTTTGGTTGCTCTGATTTGCACACGTTCCAATCTCGTAATGTCCTTTCGAAACGAAGGACTCCATAATTGTACGGCATACTCTAAGTGCGGCCGGACAAGGGAGTTGTACAAACACAGTACAATATTCTTGTTCCGATATCCAAACTGTCGCTTTATGTAGCCTAATATCTTTTGATCTTTCTTCTCCGCCTCAATACACTGCTTCAAGAACTTGAGGTCACTAGTGATAGTTACACCAAAGTCCATCTTAGTGTCGGTGGATTCAATAGCAATACCCTTAAGGATATACTGAGATTGGGAGTTTCGGTGGCCGATATGCATCACTTTGCATTTGTTCACGTTAAAAGGCATTTGCTATGTGTCCGACAAATCCCTAATCTTCCGAAGATCTTTTTTGTAGTCGGGCAGTAATTCCTTACTTTGCAACGTTCATACCAAGCTTGGTATCATCGTGAACTTTAGAAATCTTGGCAACCATGTCATCGTCCATGTCGTTGACTTGGATGATGAACAGTACTGGTCCCAGGAAGGGAACCTTGAGGAACACCGCAGGTAACGAGCACCCACTCAGAAGCCTGTCTATTCAACACCACCCGTCGCCGTCTGCCACTTAGCCAGTTCTCTATCCAACTTACTACGTGTTCGTCTATGCCCAGTGCACGCATTTTTCGGAGAAGGCAGTGGTGTGGTACATTATCAAAGGTTTTCTGAAACTCTAAGTAGATAACATCCACCGCCTTATCCCGTTCGTGCTCATTGAAAACGAAGTGGAAGAATTCCACAAGATTCGTCAGGCATGACCGCTGCCTTTGGAACCAGTGCTGGAAACACCCCAATAGCAAGTTTGACTCTAAATATGAAGTTATTTTGTCCACCATGATGCTTTCCATGAGTTTACCAACTATCGAAGTTAAACTAATATGTCGGTAGTTCGTCGGATGGATAGAGTCTCCTTTCTTGAAGATATGAGTCACCTCCACCTCACGGCAGTCTCTAGGAACGCATCCAGTCCGGATTGACATATTTAATATTGTGCCCAGGTGTTGTGACACATCATCACGCACTTCTTTCAACACTTTAGGTAGAAGCCCGTCCGGGCCAGGGGACTTATTCGTCTTTAGGTCATTCATTTTTTTCTAATTCGCTTTGGGTGAAGCCATTTCCTCCAGCTTCTCACCTAAGTAAAAGTCCACGAGTTGAGGGATGGGACCACACTCGTCTGTGAACACTGAAGAGATATAGTCGTTTAGTAGTTTTGCATTTTATGAATCTGAGTGCTTTAAATCCCACTTCCCATTCACCGAAGGGTCAATTTTGCGGAGCATTGGTTTACGGCTGTTTGGATAACTAAAGAACTCATTAGGATACTCTTTGCAAAGTTTCGCTACTCGGAGATACTCGGCACGCTTTGATGCCCTTATATGCTGTACTTCACTCTCCTAGCTAGCCAACGGTACTCATCGATGTCTCTAGAAATCTTTGACTGCCGGTACACATTTCACTTGTCCCTCAGCGGTCGACCAATTTCTCGATTAAACCACCTCGGTTGAACGTAAGATTGACGCAAGCTTTTCACAGGGATAAATCGTGATTGAAGACTCATAAACGTAGTTTGGAAACTATTCCACAAATCTTCAACATTCTCACACCCATCCAGCTTCAGAGTAGCCAATCCAGCACGAAGATCTGCAAAGTTTGCTCTTCTCAAATCAACTGTCCTCGATTCACGAATCGATTTAACGAGTCGGTGGATATTGCCACCGAGCTCCTCGCCTAAAGAGAGCCTCTCAACGATGTCGTCCTCAGAGGTGAAAATCAAGTCGAGAATATTATTGCCTTTCGTCTGCTCTCTCACCCATTGAGTCATGAACTCGTTGTTCGTGAACTCCAGGAGCAGTGCGTTTTCGCAACAGGGTTATCTGGTTTCCCAGTCAACTTGGGTGTTGAAGTCTCCCATGACGATACACACTGTCCTCAACAAGTTCACTCAGCAGCTGGTACAGATCCCTGTCCCTCTCAACGAGTTGAGCAGTGGTCTATAAAGCAGAAGGGTCTTGTATCTGGCAGGACATATCTTTAGGTCTACACCTAGTAGCTCATGTTCAGATTCAATGTTGCAGTTCGTCGTTTTTAATGTATCCTTAACATACAACATTACACCACCACCTTTTGTGTCTAGCCTATCTTTTAGGAAGAGTTGGTAACCGGGAATCATGAATTCATCCTTAAAATCTCGGTTTGAGGTTTTTACCCACGACTCTGTTATGGCCACCATCTAAGGTTCTTCCGTTGCTACGAGGCCATGAAGTTCAAGAAACTTGTTCCTGATTGACCTCGCATTAAACAGAAGAACTTTTAAGGAGTTCTCGAATTTAGGATTCCCTACGCTCTTCCGTTTCCTGTCTTATTCGTCTCTCTATTTCATGTTTGTGGCGTGGTGACCCCCTTTCTAGCGACCTCCGAGTAGGTCGTTCTGGGAGTGACACGGATGTACCGGCGCGGCCCCGCCTTCACTCTGGGCATGACACTTCTTTGGGTTTACTCCACGACATCCTGGATCATGTTACAGAGTACAGCCTTCTCTTTAAAGGAAAGATGTACTCCATCCCTTTGGTAAAGATCGTTCCTACCATAAAAGGTGCGGTAAGGGTCCACAAAAAAGACCCCCTCCGCCGTCCTCAAATCTGCCAGGCGTCGGTTCAAAGAGACGTTCCTCGAACGAGCGTTCCGGATTGGACCTCTTCTCAGGAGCATCCCGACTACTACACGTCTGCGGGTTTTCAACTCACAGTCGTTCACAGATCCCATGACCGTGTGGAGAATCTTACCTGTAGGGCCTACCCTACCTCCTCTGAGGTAGAGGTCATTGCCACTTACCATTAGGGCAACGACTGAGCTCTCAGAAATCGAAGATTTCTCCGCCTCTACTCTATTCTTTTGGTTTCCTCTTCCTGGCAGGAAGTTTACCTTCACATTGGTGCGAAGGCGCGAGGCAAGCAGAGGTTGCAGATCCCGCGCTTGAGAATCATCAGTAAGGTTTACCTCCGCACATTTGGCTGCAGAGAACAGAGTCTTCCCTTTCAGAAGCGACTTGCCTGTTTCCTCTTTCTTCCATATTTCTCTTCTTTTTCTTCTTCCCTTTTCCTATCTTTCCTTGGCTTCTCTTTTTCCTTTTCTACTTTCTCTTCTACTTTCTCTTCTTCTTTCCTCTTTCCCTTCTTCTTTTTAGCTCGTTGAGCCAGTCCCGCCTCAGATGGCTTTAGTTCTGTCTCTAGGTCCTTCTTCTCCTATTTGGTTTCTTCTACTTTTTCCCCAACATTGATATATTTTTTTTCTTCTTTATTTTCTTCTTTTTCTTTGTTTCAGGTTCCTCCCCGCTTAACCTGCCTTCATACTTTCTTTCCAGTTCTGAGGCCTGGTTTTGGAATCTGGCTTTGAACTCCTCCAGGCGCTTCGCAAAACCATCCTCCAACATGCAAAGCTCGCAAACACTCGATGGGGTCAGTTTACTGACACTCAAGCCCGCAAACTGCTCCGTCCATCTCAGCACCCCACACTTGCCGCAGGGTTTTTTTCCTTGCTCCGGGTCCAATTTATTTTGCTTTTGTTATTTTCGCTTTTTGACGTGATAATAACTGAAAATAATGAACACCAATGAAATTCTGTAATCTGGGACCAATGCAATAAGTAAAGAGTTACATAGAGTTACATAGATACACAGATCACACGGGCCTTACGGCCCAGACTAAGGTGATCTGGCCTTAAATCTACTGCCACTTACACATAGAATAGTAGAAGTAAAGGATAGAAAAGTTTTAGGCTCTCCCCACCCTCCACTCCCTCCGGCAAAAGCCGTACATGAAATAATTTGGGAAAAGTACCTTGCAGGTGTAAAAAGACAGTACCTGAAGTTAATTTGCATTGAATAGTAATTAAATGAAATGAATATGAAAACCACTTACATAAACCTGAAAGAGTTATATTTTTGTAATATTATTTTATTTTGTAGCTTATGCTAAACAATTCCAATATTTGTTAAGTGTTTGTCTAATCTCATTTTAAATGAATCTATAGTTCTGCTGTCCACTACTGCGTTTGGCAAATTATTCCAATCATTAATAATCGAGTAAGTGAAGAAGTTTTTTATTACATCCATAGTGGCTCTTTTACCCTGAAGTTTTGAATCATGTCCACGGGTGGGACACTTCCCTGTCAGTGTGAACAAGTTAATGGCATTAACGTTGTTAAAATCCTTTAAGTATTTTGAAACACTCTATAAGCTGCCTCCTTAGTCTTCGTTTTCTGACGGAAAATAGATTGAGTTTTTTTAGCCTCTCGTGGTAAGGTTTGTTACGTACTGACGGGATTAGTTTTGTCACTCTGTGTTGTACAGCTTCTAATTTATCTATGTCTTTTATTAAGTAAGGGGCCCAGAGAGAAAGAGAGAAAGAGAGAAAGAGAGAAAGAGAGAAAGAGAGAAAGAGAGAAAAAGAGAGAGAGAGAGAGAGAGAGAGAGAGAGAGAGAGAGTCACAAGGAGTCACAAGGAAAAGAAGTACCCTAGAAGACCTTACGGTCCATACGAGAGGGTACTTGTTACGAGTCAGGGACTCGTGAGCCTGTCAGCGAACCAGGACTTTATCCAGGCGCCTTTTGAACTGCTCCACAGAGTCGCTGTTCACGACTTCTGGCGGAAGCGCGTTCCACTCGTTGCAGATACTGTAACTGAAGAAGTTCCCGCATCTGTCCCGGTGATAACGCGGCAGCTCAATTTTGTAGCCGTGGTTTCTCGTTACGCCCTCGCTTAGTTGGAACATGTCCCCGTTGCCTACGTGGTCAATACCTCGGAGGATTTTGAAGACCTCGATTAATTGACCGCGCCGTCTTCGGGTTTCCAGTGAGAAGAGGTTTAGTTCTTCTAGGTGGGCTTCGTAACTTTTGTGCCTGATCGAGGGGATCAGTTTGGTCGCCCTGGCTTGTACTCGCTCCAGTCGGGCGATGTCCTTCCGAAGGGATGGACTCCAAAACTGGACTGCGTACTCCAGGTGAGGTCGGACCAGGGAATTAAAGAGAGTGAGAACGATTTCCCTGTTCCGATACCCAAACTGTCGCTTGATATACCCCAAGATTCTCTGGGCTTTCTTCTCCGCCTCGATGCACTGCTTGGAAAACTTGAGGTCGCTGGTGATCACGACTCCCAAGTCTTTTTCCATGTCTGTTCTCTCGAGCGCCGAGTTTTTGAGGCTGTAGACGGCTTGGGGATTTCTGTGGCCGATGTGCATCACCTTGCACTTTTCGACATTGAACGGCATTTGCCATTTGAGAGAGCGAGAGAGCGAGAGAGCGAGAGAGCGAGAGCGAGAGCGAGAGCGAGAGCGAGAGCGAGAGAGAGAGAGAGAGAGAGAGAGAGAGAGAGAGAGAGAGAGAGAGAGAGAGAGAGAGAGAGAGAGAGAGAGAGAGTAACAAGTAACAAGGAGTAACAAGGAAAGTAAGTACCCTAGGAGACCTTACGGTCCATTCAAAGAGGGTACCTTTAGGCTAGCAATCGAGAGAGAGAGAGAGAGAGAGAGAGAGAGAGAGAGAGAGAGAGAGAGAGAGAGAGAGAGAGAGTAACAAGTAACAAGGAGTAACAAGGAAAGTAAGTAACCTAGGAGACCTTACGGTCCATTCAAAGAGGGTACCTTTAGGCTAGCAATCGAGAGAGAGAGAGAGAGAGAGAGAGAGAGAGAGAGAGAGAGAGAGAGAGAGAGAGAGAGAGAGAGAGAGAGAGAGAGAGAGTAACAAGTAACAAGGAGTAACAAGGAAAGTAAGTACCCTAGGAGACCTTACGGTCCATTCAAAGAGGGTACCTTTAGGCTAGCAATAGAGAGAGAGAGAGAGAGAGAGAGAGAGAGAGAGAGAGTGTGTGTGTGTGTGTATAACAACAAGGAGTAACAACAAGGAAAAAAGGTACCCTAGGAGACCTTACGGTCCATTCAAAGAGGGTACCATTGGACTTGCAATCGAGCGGGCACAAGGCTGCTCAATTGTTTTGCGTTCCTAAACGGCCACTTTTCAAGACCTTGTCTAGTCTTGACTTGAACTGGTCAACAGATTCACTGTTGACAACTTCCACTGGAAGTGCGTTCCACTTACCGCAGATACTGTAGGTGAAAAAATTTCCACACAGATTGCGGTTGTAACGCTTCAGTTCAAGTTTGAAGCCGTGATTGTGCGTTCTGTTCTCACTCAGTGTGAAAATATCCCGGTAGTCAACATTGTCGAACCCTCGAAGTATTTGGAAAACTTCGACGAGCTGACCACGCAGTCTACGGGTTTCCAGCGAGAACAGATCTAATTCCCTTAGTCTATCCTCATAACTTTTATGTCGGATAGAGGGAATCAGCTTGGTTGCCCTGGCTTGTACGCGTTCCAATCTCGCGATGTCCTTTCGCAATGAAGGACTCCAAAATTGTACGGCATACTCCAGGTGCGGTCGGACAAGTGAGTTGTACAGGCACAGTACAATCTCCTGGTTCCGATAACCAAACTGGCGCTTAATATAGCCTAGCATCCTTTGGGCCTTTTTCTCCGCCTCAATGCACTGTTTCGAGAACTTGAGGTCACTAGTGATTGTTACACCCAAGTCCTTCTCAGTGTCGGTGGATTCCATAGCAGTGCCCTTAAGGATATACTGAGATTGGGGGTTTCTGTGGCCGATATGCATCACTTTGCATTTGCCCACGTTAAAAGGCATTTGCCACGTGTCCGACCACTCCCCAATCTTCCCAAGATCTTCCTGCAGGCGGGCAGTATTTCCATCCTTTGCAACGTTCATACCAAGCTTGGTATCGTCGGCAAATTTGGAAATCTTCGCAACCATGTCACCGTCCATGTCGTTGACGTAGATGATGAATAGTAGTGGTCCCAGGACAGAACCTTGAGGCTGTCCATTTACCACCACCCGTTGCCGTCTGCCACTTAGCCAGTTCTCGATCCAGCCGGCTACCTTTCCGTCTATGCCAAGCGCTCGCACTTTCCGGAGAAGGCGGCGGTGTGGTACCTTATCAAAGGCTTTCTGAAAGTCTAGGTAGACCACATCCACCGCCTTGTCCCGATCGTGCTCACTGAAAACGAAGTGGAAGAATTCTACAAGGTTCGTCAGGCATGACCGTTGCCTTCGGAAGCCGTGCTGGGAACTCCTCAGTAGCAGGTTTGACTCTAAATACGACGTCACTTTGTCCACCATGATGCTTTCCATGAGTTTACCGACTATCGAAGTCAGACTGATAGGTCGGTAGTTCGACGGTTGGTTACGGTCTCCTTTCTTGAAGATAGGAGTCACCTCCGCCTCACGCCAGTCTCTAGGAACGCATGCGGTCCGGATTGACATGTTAAAGATAGCGCACAGATGTCGTGATACTTCATCGCACACTTCCTTCAACACTTTAGGTAGAAACCCGTCCGGTCCAGGGGACTTATTTGTCTTTAGGTCAGCGATCTTTTTCTTTATTTCTCCTTCGGTGAAGTCCATTGCCTCCAGCTTTTCCCCCGAGTAGGAATCCGTCGGCTGGGGAATGGGACCACACTCTTCAGTAAACACTGAAGAGAAGTAGTCGTTGAGGAGGTTGGCATTTTCTGCATCTGAATGCTTTAATGTCCCCTCCTCGTTCCTCAAAGGGCCAATCGTTCGACGGATTGGTTTACGGCTGTTCACATATCCAAAAAACTCCTTGGGATTCTCTTTACAGAGTCTCGCCACTCGGAGTTCCTCAGACCGCTTAGCCGCCCTTATGCTGGACTTCACTCTCCTGGCTAGCCTCCGGTATTCGTCAAAGTCACCCGAGATCTTCGATTGCCGGTACACATTTCTCTTCTCCCTAAGCAGTTGCCCGATTTCTCGATTAAACCACTTTGGTTGAACAGAAGACCGACGGGGGCATTTCAGAGGGATAAAACGCGATTGAAGACTCATGAATGTGGTTTTGAAACTGTTCCAAGAGTCTTCAACAGCATCGCACTCCTCTAGCCTCGCGTCAGTCAGTCCCGCGCGTAGACCTGCAAAGTCTGCTCTTCTTAAATCCAGTTTCCTTGATTTACTAGTTGCAGGCTCTGCCTTGGGGACTTTGACTACAAATCTAATTAGTCGGTGGTCACTGCCACCGAGCTCTTCGCCAACAGAGAGGTCCTCAATGATGTCATCCTCAGAGGTGAAAACCAAGTCGAGGATATTGTCTCCTCTCGTTGGCTCTCTCACCCATTGAGTGAGGAACTCGTTGTTCGTGAACTCCAGGAGTAGTGCGTTCTCGCCACAGGGTTCTCTGGTTTCCCAGTCAACTTGTGTGTTGAAATCACCCATGACGATACACACTGTCTTCGACAAGTTCTCCTAGTAGCTGGTACAGATCTCTGTCCTTTTCAACGAGTTGGGCAGGAGGTCTATAAAGCACCAGGGTCCTATATTTGGCAGGACCTATCTCTAGGTCAACACCTAGTAGTTCATGGTCGGATACGATGTTGCAATCCGTCGAGTTGAGAGTATCCTTGACATACAACATCACACCGCCACCTTCTCTGTCTGGCCTATCTTTCAAGAAGAGCTGGTAACCGGGAATCGTGAATTCGCCTTCAAAGTCTCGGTTTAAGGTTTTTATCCACGATTCTGTTATGGCTACCATTTGGGGTTCTTCCGTCGCTACGAGGCCACGGAGCTCAGGAAACTTGTTCCTGATTGACCTCGCATTGAACAGAAGAACTTTCAGGGAGTCCCCGACTGTAGGACTCCCTACGCTCTTCCGTTTCCCGGCTTGTTTGTTTGTGAGGCACCCCTTTTTGCGACCTCTGAGAAGGTCGTTCCTGGAGTGACACGGGCATACTGGCGTACGTCCGCCCTCACTCTGGGCCGGATACTCCTTTCGGTCCTCTCTACGACATCCTGGATCATGTTCGACAGAAAGGCCTTTCCTTTAAAGGAAAGATGTACCCCATCCCTTTGGTAGAGATCATTTCTACCATAAAAGGTGCGGTACGGGTCCACAAAAAAGACCCCCTCTGCCGTACACAAATCTGCCAGGCGCCGGTTTAAAGACACATTCATCGAGTGAGCGGTCCGTGTTGGACCTCTCCTCGGGAGCATCCCGACTACCACGCGCTTGCGGGTTTTCAGCCCACAGTCGTCCACGGCACCCATGACCGTGTGGAGGATTTTATCTGTAGGGCCTACCCTACCTCCTCTCAGGTAGAGGTCGTTTCCACTGACCATCAGAGCAACGACTGAGCTCTCAGAAATCTGTGATTTCTCAGCATCTACTCTGATGTGGTGGTTACCACATCCTGGCAGGCAGCTTACCTTAACGCTTGTGCGAAGGCGGGCTGCTAGCAGGGGCTGCAGGTCCCGTGCCTGGGAATCGCCCACAAGGATGACCCTGGCACATTTGCCTGCTGAGCTCGGATTCTTTTTTTTCTGAGGCAAGCTCTCCGATTCCTCTCTCTTCCCCATCATGGTGTTTTCAGGCTTTTCTTTTTTCTTCTTCCTCTTATTCTTCTTCTTCTTCTTCTCTATCATCTTTTCCCCCTTGTCATCTTTTTCATTAACTTCTTCTACCCTTTCTTCTTCTATTTCTCTCTCTTCCTCTTTCTTCTTTCCCTTTTTCGTCTTTTTTTTCTTTTTTCCTTTTGGTGTCGCTGCCACATTCGGGCACGGGCTCTCTGCAGAGGTAGTGTTTGCCACAGGACTCGAGAGATCGTTTAATTTCTCTTCGAGCCTGCGGATCTGGTGGGAGTGCTCCTCCTTGAGCCTCTCGATTTTCTGTTCGAGGTCTGTAGTTCTTTCCCTGTAGTAGGCGACTACTTCCTCCACTTCCTTCTTTAAAATGCAAGTGGTGCATACACTGTCTGGGTGGCATTTCGCATAGCAGCCTTCCGGGAAGTCAACGCACCACTTGTCCTTCTTACATGTTGCACACGTGAATTTTAGCGCTGCTGGACCTTTCTTTCCTGCCATTTTGAACACTCTATTTCTTAAGCTTGTGACCAATCAATATATAAAAAGGGGGTTGGTGAGTTCTCCCCGCGTGAGTCGCTCCCGCCTATTGATCGGAGTCGTTTCGGAGTCTTCCAGAAGGCACGCTCCATGTGCTGCTGTTCGTCCGACCGAGTCGTCAAGCCTCGGCGTGCCGTGGCTCCCAACCAAGCAGCACAGACGGTCCCCGAAGGGGTCATCGATTTCTCACCAGGTGAACAACAACGAAGCACACCCCTTACTAAACTCCTACTAGTTCCCTTCACAACGGCCAGGATCTCGGAGTAGCGTTCAATGGATATCCCGCCACACCAAGGAACTCGACCCAAGGCTTTTTATTGGCCTGGCAACCAACCTGGGAACAAAGGGCCGTCACCTCGGACCGATGCTACCAGAGGCACCCGTCAACGGGCACTGGGAACGGTCAATAATTACGCGCCAGGAGAGGGGTTAACGGGGCACTACCCTCATCCCATTCATCGTGCCCCAACGCCTAGGACCCCTCTAGTCCTAGTCTCTCGCAACCAGTGAGCGTCGATTGGCGTTGTTTATAGAGGTTCCAAAGCCTCTCTTCTGACGCGTGAGGTAGCTGCCAGGTCCTTATATGTAGATAGAGGGAAAAAAGGGAAAGAGTGACATGATAGGAGTAGGCTTTTTTTTTTTTTTTGTATAAGTGGGAAGTAAGATAAAAGTAAAAAAAGAGAAGGATAGAGTAGAAAAAAGAAAAGATGACGCACTTAGTCTGGAACCTCGTTTCCGACCAAACCGACAAGGGAAGCCCTGCCAGGGGTACCCAGAAGAGGTACCCCCGCCGAAATAGCTCGAAAAGTCAAAGGTCCACACAAGCTCTCTTCCCGCGACAAGGGGGCGTCACCTCTCCCCTGGTTTATTTATTTAGAGAGAGAGAGAGAGAGAGAGAGCGAGAGAGAGAGAGAAAGAGAGAGAGAGAGAGAAAGAGAGAGAGAGAGAGAGAGAGAGAGAGAGAGAGAGAGTCACAAGGAGTCACAAGGAAAAGAAGTACCCTAGAAGACCTTACGGTCCATACGAGAGGGTACTTGTTACGAGTCAGGGACTCGTGAGCCTGTCAGCGAACCAGGACTTTATCCAGGCGCCTTTTGAACTGCTCCACAGAGTCGCTGTTCACGACTTCTGGCGGAAGCGCGTTCCACTCGTTGCAGATACTGTAACTGAAGAAGTTCCCGCATCTGTCCCGGTGATAACGCGGCAGCTCAATTTTGTAGCCGTGGTTTCTCGTTACGCCCTCGCTTAGTTGGAACATGTCCCCGTTGCCTACGTGGTCAATACCTCGGAGGATTTTGAAGACCTCGATTAATTGACCGCGCCGTCTTCGGGTTTCCAGTGAGAAGAGGTTTAGTTCTTCTAGGCGGGCTTCGTAACTTTTGTGCCTGATCGAGGGGATCAGTTTGGTCGCCCTGGCTTGTACTCGCTCCAGTCGGGCGATGTCCTTCCGAAGGGATGGACTCCAAAACTGGACTGCGTACTCCAGGTGAGGTCGGACCAGGGAATTAAAGAGAGTGAGAACGATTTCCCTGTTCCGATACCCAAACTGTCGCTTGATATACCCCAAGATTCTCTGGGCTTTCTTCTCCGCCTCGATGCACTGCTTGGAAAACTTGAGGTCGCTGGTGATCACGACTCCCAAGTCTTTTTCCATGTCTGTGCTGTCGAGCGCCGAGTTTTTGAGGCTGTAGACGGCTTGGGGATTTCTGCGGCCGATGTGCATCACCTTGCACTTTTCGACATTGAACGGCATTTGCCATTTGTCTGACCACTCCCCGAGTTTCCTCAAGTCGGCTTGGAGTCTCTCGACGTTTTCCGCGTCTGCCACGTTCATACCTAGTTTGGTATCGTCGGCAAATTTGGAAATCCTCGCAGTTATGCCATCATCTATGTCGTTTACATAGATGATGAAGAGTAGGGGGCCCAGCACGGAGCCTTGGGGAACGCCGCTTGTTACCGGTAGCCAACCGGACTTTTGCCCGTTCACCACTACTCGCTGCCTTCGACTATGCAGCCAGTTTTCGATCCAGTCACCTACAGCTCCGGCGATGCCTAGCGCTCGAACCTTTTTCAGCAATCGGCGGTGGGGCACCTTGTCGAAGGCCTTCTTCAAGTCGAGGTAGATGACATCCACCGCCTTCTCCCGGTCGTGTTCGCTGAACACGAAGTGGAAGAATTCCAAAAGGTTCGTTAGGCATGACCTGTGCCGCCGGAACCCGTGTTGGGAATTCCTCAATAGGTGGTTGGACTCGACGTGCTGCGTTATTTTGTCAACCAGGATACTTTCCATCAATTTTCCTACTACCGACGTCAGGCTGATCGGCCGGTAGTTAGATGGCTCGCTCGCGTTACCCTTTTTGAATATGGGGGTGACTTCCGCGTCTCGCCAGTCCTTTGGCACGCATCCAGTCTCGAGCGATTTCCTGAAGATCGAGCAGAGATGTGGGGAGACCTCATCTCGCACTTCCTTCAGCACCCGTGGTAAGAAGCCATCGGGCCCTGGCGACTTGTAGCGGTTCAAAGCGTCGATCTTTGAACGCACTATCGTCTCTTCGAAGTGAAATCTCTCCAATTGCTCTGAGCCTTCGTACTTGTCACGAGGCTCAGGGGTGGTGTCCTTCTCCTCAGTGAAAACTGACGAGAAGTACTTGTTGAGGATGGTCGCATTCGCTTCGTCACTGAGCTCTAGCTCACCATCCTCTTTCACCAAGGGACCGATCCGTCTACGTGTCGGCTTACGGCTGTTTACGTATCCGAAGAATTCCTTGGGGCTCTCTTTGCAGAGTCTCGCCACACGGACTTCTTCGGCGCGTTTCGCCACCCTTATCATGGACTTGACACTTCGGCATAGACTTTTGTAGTGCTCGAATTCTCCAGTGTTCTTCGCTTGGCGATAGGCGGTTTTTCTCTTCCGTAGGGTTCTCCCGATTTCGGGGGTGAACCACTTGGGTTGAGTAGCTCCGACTCGGCCGCGTTCTGATGGAATGAATCGTGACTGCAGGGCCATGAATGAGTTTTTGAAATTCTTCCATGGTTGCTCGACGTTGTCACTATCTTCCACCTCTATCGCTGCCACGCCAGCACGAAGTCCCGCGAAATTTGCCTTTCTGAAGTTCAGCTTGGCTGCAGCACGAGCTACTGCTTCGCGAGCTGGGACTCGAATGCAGAACCTGATGAGGCGGTGGTCGCTGCCACCTAGCTCCTCATCTACACTAACTTCCTCAATGATGTCATCCTCGGATGTGAGAACTAGGTCGAGGATGTTTGCACCTCGTGTTGGTTCTCTCACCCATTGAGTGAAGAATCCTTCATTTACGAAGTTAAGGAGCCGTATGTTGTCGATGCGGGTTTCTCTGGTTGCCCAGTCAACGTGAGTGTTGAAGTCCCCCATGACGATACTCACCCTGCCTTCAGTTAACTGATTCAGTTGATTATAGAGGTCCCTGTCTTGATCCTCCGTCGAGGATGGGGGTCTATAAACTGTAACAGTCCTGTACTTGGTGGTACCCAGCTCCAAGTCCACGCATAGGACTTCTTGGTGGGCGGTGGTGGTGCTGCTCGTTGCCGTGAATACACTTCTCACGTACACCACCACTCCGCCCCCCTCCTTCGCCAGCCGGTCTTTGTGGAAGATCTGGTAGCCCGGGATTGCGAATTCGCCCTCAAAGTCACGAACAGAGGTTCGAATCCACGACTCCGTGATGGCCACCAGATCTGGTTCTTCCGTTGCTACGAGGGCCACTAATTCCAGAAACTTGTTCCGGATGGACCTCGCGTTGAACAGAAGAACCTTAAGGGAGTTCCCGGCTGGTGGTCTCCCTAAGTTCGACCGTTTCCCGCCGCCTTTGGCTTGGCGGCAGGAACGGTCCTCCTTTCCCGAACAGACCGGACGCAGCGGTTAACCGTCTCCTGGATGAGATTAGCCAGCATGGCTTTTCCCTTCATCGACAGGTGGGCTCCGTCCCTTTGGTAGAGGTCGTTCCTACCAAAGAACGTCCGGAAAGGGTCCGCGAAGAAGACCCCTTCAGCTGTACAGAGGTCTCTCAACCTCTGGTTTACCAGCTCATTGCGACGGTATGTAATGGGGTTAGGGCTCCTCCGTGGAAGGATCCCGACAACGACCCTCCTCCTCGTCTTTAGTCCGCAGTCGTCGACTGCCCCCATGACGTTCTGGAGTATTGGTTCTGTCACCCCTGCTCCCCCGTTGCGGAAGTAGAGGTCGTTGCCACTAGCCAGAATGGCAACTACTGAAGAGTCAGGAGTGGGACTCTTCTCCACCTCCTTTCTCAGTGCCTTATTACCCTTGCCGGGCAGGCACTTGACCTCCACTTTCTTTTGGAGCCGTGCTCGCAGGAACGGTTCTAGTCCTCGAGCCTGAGAGTCACCATAGACAGTGACCTCCGGTTTCTTGGACGCTTTCTCCTTCTTCCTCTCCACCTTCTTCCAGCCATCTGCCTTCGTGCTCTTTTCCTTCTCTTTCGTGTTTAAAGCTTCGCTCTCTTCTTTTTTCTTCTTTTCAATCTTCTCTTCTTCCCTTTTCTGCTTCCTTCTATTCTTCTTCCTTTCTTGCTTCTTTCGCTTTCTCTCCTTTTTCTCATCTTCTGTGATGGGAGTTTTGGGGAGTTTCTTGACGGCGGCTGCGTAGCTGCCATCATTGTCCCCTCCACTACCCTCAGCGGTCTTCTCCTCAGCCGTAGCGCTCGAGTCGTCACTCGAGTGCTTGAGGTCGAGTGCATTCTTTAGGAGGGCGACTTGGCTCTTAAGGTCGGCGATCTGCCCGTTGTACCTCTCCTCCATCTGGGCGATCTCCTTCCTCCTCCTTTCCTCCGCCTGCTCGAGCTTCTCCTCCAGAACGCAGAAGAGGCATCTGCTCGTTGGAGCGATGTCCCTGAAGTTGCCTTCCGGGAAGTCGATACACCAGCGTGTGCTTTCGCATTTTGGGCATTCGCTTTTTAGTGTTTGAGCGCCAGGCATTATTGTTATCACTTGTAGACCACTTGTTGAAAAATTTTGGGGGGTGGTGATTTATCCTCGCGCGAGTCGCTCCCGCCTACCCTTCCTTCAGCTTTGGGACTTTTGGAGTGCAATCCGCTTTGGCGTTGCCGTCCAGCTAGTAGCGACTAGACTGTCGAGCCCTGGGCACCGTGGCTCCCAACCAAGCGAATGCACAGGGAGACAACAGTTTCATGCACCTTACTAACTCTTAATGACTGAAGTCGGAGCGGCCAGGATCTCTGGCGAGCGGTCAAGGGATATCGTGCTCGCTTTGAGAGACTCTACCCGGGGCTTTTAGTTGGCCTGGCAGCCAACCTGGTAACAAGGACCCGTCACCTCGGGTCGGTGCAACCACTGACACTAAGGAACGGTCACAGGGAGCTGGTCAGGCAATTGCACGTTAGGAGAAGGCTTAACGGGGCACTTAGCTCATCTCCATTAATCGCGCCCCGGCGCCTAGGATCCCTTCAGTCCTAGTCTCTCGCGACCTGTGAGCGTTAGATAGTGTTATTTATAGAGGTTCCAAAGCCTCTCTTCCCACACGGCATAAGGTAGCTGGTGAGGTCCTTACTATCAAATAGTATCGAAGTTTTTTTTTTTTTTTTTGTTGTTTTACATTTTATTTCAAGGTTGGGGATAGCGTAAGAAAAGGACGGAGTCATAGCGGCAAAGTGCCATTGAAAAATTTAGGAGGATGCAAGGAGACGCATCAAAGAAGTGGTAGAGAAGTTTGACAACCATTAGTCTGGATCCTACTACAGCTACCTTACTGGCATGGGTGACCCTACCGGACTAAAAGTCCCCCAGCTTAGCTAGCTTAACTCAGGCAGATCACGCAAGCTCTCTCACCGACGACAAGGTGGTTGTGTTGAGAGAGAGAGAGAGAGAGAGAGAGAGAGAGAGAGAGAGAGAGAGAGAGAGAGAGAGAGAGAGAGAGAGAGAGAGAGAGAGAGAGAGTAACAAGGAGTAACAAGGAAAGTAAGTACCCTAGGAGACCTTACGGTCCATTCAAAGAGGGTACCTTTGGACTAGCAATTGAGCGGGCACATGGCTGCTCAATTGTTTTGCGTCCATAAACGGCCACTTTTCAAGACTTTGTCTAGTCTTGACTTGAACTGGTCAACAGATTCACTGTTGACAACTTCCACTGGAAGTGCGTTCCACTTACCGCAGATACTGTAGGTGAAAAAGTTTCCACACAGATTGCGGTTGTAACGCTTCAGTTCAAGTTTGAAGCCGTGATTGCGCGTTCTGTTCTCACTCAGTGTGAAAATATCCCGGTAGTCAACATTGTCGAACCCTCGAAGTATTTTGAAGACTTCGATGAG
>OZ018323.1:144460202-144550202 GCA_963969495.1 Ceratothoa steindachneri
AAAAAGGGGGAGAAAAAGGGGGAGAGAAAGGGGGGAGAGAGAAAGGGAGAGAGAAAGGGAGAGAGAAAGGGAGAGAGAAGGGAGAGAGAAAGGGAGAGAGAAAGGGAGAGAGAAAGGGAGAGAGAAAGGGAGAGAGAAAGGGAGAGAGAAAGGGAGAGAGAAAGGGAGAGAGAAAGGGAGAGAGAAAGGGAGAGAGAAAGGGAGAGAGAAAGGGAGAGAGAAAGGGAGAGAGAAAGGGAGAAAGAGAAAGAGAAAGAGAAAGAGAAAGAGGAAAGAGAAAGAGAAAGAGAAAGAGAAAGAGAAAGAGAAAGAGAAAGAGAAAGAGAAAGAGAAAGAGAAAGAGAAAGAGAAAGAGAAAGAGAGAGAGAGAGAGAGAGAGAGAGAGAGAGAGAGAGAGAGAGAGAGAGAGAGAGAGTGTGTCACAAAGAGTTACAAGGAAACTAAGTACCCTAGTAGACCTTACAGTCCATTCAAAGAGGGTACATTTGGCCTAACAGTTGAGCAGGCCTAGTTCTCGAAGGTTTATGTGCTTAATCGGCGATTTTTCAAGACTTTTTCTAGTCTCGACTTGAAATTTTCAACAGAATTACTGCTGACAACTTCCACAATAATTGCGTTTCGAGTACCACATATGCTAGTGTGAAAGATTTCCCACACAAATCGCGGTTGTAACGCTTCAGTTCAAGTTTGTAGCCGTGATTTCTGGTTCTGTTATCGCTTAGCTGGAAAATATCTCTCGAAATATTTTAAACACTTCGATAAGCTGACCATGCAGCCCCAGTAACCTATCTTCCTAACTTTTGTGTCTGATAGAGTGAATCAGTTTGGTTGCCATGGCTTGAACACGTTCCAATCTCGCGATTTCCTTTCGTAACGAAAGACTCCAAATTTTACCACGTATTCAAAATGCGGTCGGACAAGAGAGTTGTACAAACAGAGTACTATCTACCATAGCTGGGCGTTATTGCGATAACGATATCGGGTTATCGGTTATCCGATATTTTTCCTCCTTATTGATTCATCGGTATCGCCGATACTTTTGGTTCCAAACTAGCGATAATCGATAATTTCAGTTTTTGGTTCCAGTTTAGCACAGGGGCGAGCCGCGCGTGCCTTGGAGGCAGAAATAGGTAGGTCTGAGCTGGGAAGAGGATCCTCAAAACCTATGAGGAGATGAAGAAGAGCCTCACCAGGTAAGAAACTAAGAAACAGTATTCCAATATTCTTACTATTGTATTATAAAATAGCGCTATCTATAGTCAATAATCAATATTGTATTATAATTTTAGATTTTTTCCGATTTATCGCTTATCACCTTATCGGGCGATAAATTTATCTCCAGTTATCTATTATCGCCGATAAGTTTATAGTTATCGATTTATCGGTAATCGTGAAGCATTTTTTCGTTATCGCGCACACCAATGCTATCTCCTTGTGCCAATATTCAAACTGTCGCTTTATGTAGCCTAGTATCCTTTAGACTTTCTCTACGCCTCAATGCACTGTTTCGATAACTTGAGTTCACTAGTGATAATTACACCCAAGTCTTTTTCGGTATCAGTGCATTCAAGAGCGGTGCTCTTAAGGATTTACGATGATTTGCCACGTGTCCGACCACTCCCCAATCTTCCGGAGATCTTCTTGTAGGCAGGCAGTATTTCCTTCCTTTGCAACGTTTATACCAAGCTTTGTATCGTTGGCAAATTTAGAAATCCTCCCAGCTATGTCACCATCCATGTCATAAACATAGATGAGGAAAAGTAGTGGCCCCAGGATAGAACCTTGAGGAAAAACGCTAGTAACGGGCACCCACTTAGAAGCCTATCCATTCAACACCACCCATTGCCGCTGGCAGCTTAGCCAGTTCTCTATCCAACCTGCTACATTTCTGTCTATGCTTAGCGCACGCACTTTCCGGAAGAGGCAGCGGTGTGGTATCTTATCAAAGGATTTTTTAAAGTCTAAGTACACAACATCCACCGCTTTATCCTGTGCTGGGAACTCTTCATTAGCAGATTTGACTCCAAATAAGACGATAATTTGTCCACCATGAAGCTTTCCATGAGTTTACCAACTATCGAAGTCAAAGTAATAGGTCAGTAGTTCGACAGTTGGCTCGAGTCTCTTTTTTTTAAGATAGGAGTCACCTCCGCCTCACGCCAGTCTCGAGGAACGCATCCAGTCCGGATTGACAAGTTGAAGATTGTGCCTAGATGTGACACTTCATTACGCACTTCTTTCAACACTTTAGGTAGAAACCTGCCCGGGCCAGGAGACTTATTCGTCTTTAGGTCGGTGATTTTTTCCTCTACTTCGGTTTGGGTGAAGTGCATTTCCTCCAGCTTGTCACACAAGTAAGAGTCCGTGGGCTGGGGGATGGGACCACACTCTTCAGGGACACTGAAGAGAAGCAGTCGTTCAGGAGGTTTGCATTTTCTGCATCTGAGTGCTTTAATGCCCCTTCCTCATTCACTAAAGGGCTAATGGTGTGATGAATTGGTTTACGGCTATTTACATAACCAAAGAACTCCGTAGGATTCTACTTGCAGAGTCTCGCCATTCGGAGAGCCTCGGCACGCTTTGCTGCCCTTATGTGGGACTTCACCCTCCTAGCTAGCCTACGGTACTCGTCAAAGTCTCCAGAAATCTTTGACTGCCGGTACAACGTTCTCTTCTTCCTCATCAGTTGACCTATTTCTAGATTAAACCACTTTGGTTGAACGGAAGACCGACTAAGGCTTTTCAAATGGATGAGACGTGATTAAAGACTCATGAACGTAGTTTTGAATATATTCCACGAATCTTCAACATCCTCGCACACTTCTAGCCTCGCATTAGTCAAGCCAGCAGGAAAACCTGCAAAGTCTGCTCTTCTCAAATCAAGTTTCCTCGATTTACTAGTCTTAGACTCTACCTTGGGGACCCTGACTATAAATCTGACTAGTCGTTGGTCACTGCCACCGAGCTCTTCGCTAACAGAGGGGTCCTAAACGATGTCTATCCTCAGAGGTGAAAACCAAGTCGAGGGTATCATTGTTTCTTGTCGGCTATCTCACCCATTAAGTCAGGAACTCTTTGTTCGCGAACTCCAGGAGTAGTGCGTTCTCGCCACAGGGTTCTCTCGTTTCCCAGTCAACTTGGGTATTGAAATCACCCATGACGATATACACACTGTCTTGAACAAGTTCACCCAGTAGCTGGTACAGATCTCTGTCCTTTTCAACGAGTTGGGCAAGGGGTCTGTAAAGCACTAGGGTCCTGTATCTGGTGGACCTATATCTAGGTCAACTCCTAGTAGCTGTGGTCGTTTACAATGATGCAGTTCGTCGATTTGAGTGTATCCTTGACATACAACATCACAACGCTACCCTCTCTATCTGGCCTATCTTTTTGGAAGAGGTGGTAACCGGGAATCGTGACTTCACCTTAAAAATCTCGGTTTGAGGTTTTTACCCACGACTCCGTTATGGCTACCATTTCAGGTTCTTCCGTCGCTACGAGGCCACGAAGTTCAAGAAACTTTTTTCTGATTGAGATCGCATTAAATAGAATAACTTTCAGGGAGTTCCCAAATGTAGGACTCCCTACGCTCTTCCGTTTCCCGTCTTACTTGTCTCTCTGTTAGTGGTGTAGTTGCACCCTTTCGAGGGATCTCCGTAAAGGTCGTTCCAGGGGTGACTTTGGCGTACTGGCGCACGTCCGCCCTTACTCTGCGCTGGAGCCTTCTTTGAGTCTGCTCAACGACATCTTTTATCAGGTTTGAGAGTACAGCCTTTCCTTTAAAGGAAAGGTGCACCCCATCCCTTTGGTAGAGATCTTTCCTACTATATAAAATGCGGTAGGGGTCGACAAAACACACTTCTTCCACCGTACATAAATCTGCTAGTCGTCGGTTCAATGCGACGTTCCTCGAGTTAGCGATCTGGCTTGGACCTCTTTCCGGGAGCATCCCGACCACGACACATCTGCGGGTTTTCAGCCCACAGTCATCCACAGCTCCCATGACCGTCTGAAGGATCTCGCCTGTAGGGCCTACCCTACCTCTTCTGAGGTAGAGGTCGTTGCCAGTTACCATCAGGGCAACGACTGACCTTCCAAAAATCTGAGATTTCTCAGCTTCTACACTTATCTGTTGGTTCCCACGTCCTGGGATGCAGCTTACCCTCACACTGGTGCGAAGGTGGGTCGCTAGCATGGTTTGCAGATCCTTTGATTGAGAATCACCGATAAGGACGACCCTCGCACATTTTGCTGCAGAGGAAAGAGTCTTCCCTTTCGGAAACGACTTCTCTGTTTCCTCTTTCTTCTTCATATTTTTTCTTTTTCTTCTTTCTTTTTCCTATCTTCCTCTGATATAACTTCTGTTTCTGTTTTCTTTTCTTCCGTTTCTACTTTTTCTTCCTTTTTCTTTCCTTTCTTTCTCTTTCTCTTCTTCTTTTTGGCCTGTTGAGCCAGCCCCGTGGCAGTTGACTCCAGCTCTGGGACTTTAGAAGGCTGGCGTGGCATTGCTGATGCAGTGCTCGCTTCTTGGGAGAGGGTCTTGTCGGCGGATCCACCCACGTTGGTGGGAGATACATCGGTAGCCAACTGGACCTCTAGTCTTGAGAACAACTCGAAGCTAACGTGCGTGTTCAGACTCCATGTTCTGCAGCTTCCTCTCCAGTTCTTTCAATTTTTCCCCATGTGATCTATATAGATCCTTGAGCCCTTGCACATCTCCTTTTAGGACACAGTCAGAGCAGATACTTGCCGGGTAGCATTTGGAGTAACACCACTCCGGGAAGTCCACGCACCACTTGTCCTTTTTGCACACTGAACATGTGTATTTAAGAGCAACCGGTCCTTTCTTTCCAGTCATGCTGAATACTTTATATCTCTGAATACTTTGCGACCCGCGTGAGTCGCTCCCGCCTATCGATCGGGGACGTTTCGGATCTTTCAGAAGGCACGCTCCATGTGCTGCTGTTCGTCCGACCGATTCGTCAAACCTCGGCGTGCCGTGGCTCCCAACCAAGCAGCACTGACTGTTCCTGAAGGGGCCATCGATTTCTTACCAGGTGAACAACGGAACACGCCCCGTACTAAACTCCGACTAGTTCCCTTCACGATGCGCAGGATCTCGGGGTAGCGTTCAATGAATATCCTGCCACACCAAGAGACTCGACCCAAGGCTTTTTGTTGGCCTGGCAACCAACCTAGGAACAAAGAGCCGTCACCTCGGACCGATGCTACCAGAGGCACCTGTCAACGGTCACTGGGAATGGTCAATAATTACACGCCAGGGAAGGGGTTAACGGGGGTATTACCCTCATCCCATTCATCGTGCCCCAACGCCTAGGACAAGGGGGCGTCATCTCTCCCTCGATTTAGGTGACGAGAGAGAGAGAGAGAGAGAGAGAGAGAGAGAGAGAGAGAGAGAGAGAGAGAGAGAGAGAGAGAGAGAGAAAGAGAGAGAGAGAGAAAGAGAGAGAGAGGTCATAGGGTGGTATGGTTGGTTGGACTGGAGAGGGTAGCTCAACAGCCGAGTATGGCGTAGCAGGGGTTGCTAATAAAGGGAAGAGCTTGTGAATTCTACCCTCCACTGCTACAATTTATCGAAATTATGAAGAGGCATTACATAAAATGGTACAAGGACCTTATATTTAAACAGATTAAAAAGAGAGGCCCTGGAGCAATAAACAAATGAGATACCATGGCATAGTCTAACTAAAATCGCAAACGATGCGAGGAAGGATCTATTGCCTCCCACTAAGGCAAAAATTAGGCGCACACATACCGTCACTCTTACACTTCTAATGAATTGAAAGAGTATAAAAGGGCAGTCAAAGGGTATAAACGCTATAAAAGACAAAATACCAAACCGGATTAGAAATCGCAAGAGGGAGTTAAAGCTAAAAGAAGGGCCCTCAGCTACTAAAATGCGCAGTCGATCATCACATGGAACAGTAAAATAGATGGGATGCATTACAGACGAAGGGCAGAGAGGGGCTGCCAGTCAACGAAAAAATGACGTAGAGATAAGGCAGAAGTACAGAGGGACCACAGGAGAACGTTTCAGGCCCCATCGCTACTCATTAAATGCCCACCTCAGAGCTCCAACGAGGTTGAAAACTAGCCCACGATAAAACCGAAGGTTTAACGTAATGCAGCTCGTTATCGATGCAGCCATCCAACTTTGACTACCAGAGTGAGCGAATGCAATCCCTAATTAGGGGAGAAATGTCGCGATAAGGCAAACTGCAGTAAGTTGGTTCCCGTGTAGCTGCAAGTCGAGCCTCTTCATCGGCCCTCTCGTTACCCTGCACTCCGACATCACTAGAAAACCAGCAAAACTACTTTAAATCTGGAAGGATTCTTGACCAACCAGTAATGTATTTTTGAGACAAGGGAAAAAGGCGTATAATACACTCCTCGAGTCAATAAAACCGCAGAGGCAGTAAAATACAAGGTGAATAAAAGGCGTAAAGGTAATAATACTGTATACAGTTCTGCGGAAAAAATAGAAGCTCCCCGCGTTAACGACTTGGTGAGTATAGTCCCCGGTGTGACCACAGCAGCCCCCACACCATCGTCCATTTTTAACCCGTCTGTGAAGAGATTACATGATAAAGTGCGATATGTTGCATGTTCATTGAACATAACACGTACCACATGCGGGTTAACCAGAGACTTCTGCATAACAAAGATGGCCATGCAATTATTTGACAAGGGAAATGTCCGCCTGGGGACGGGCTTGAACGATAAGGGCAGGAGTGAGTTGCGTGGACCTAATTGCGAAGAGTGTTCCGATACACGAAGTCCCAAAGGCCGGTGTATGGATGGAGACCTGTTATAAACAGTGACAGCCCCTGGAGAGAAGACGCTCTTGTATACTTCTTAGCAAGGGAGCTGCTGAATACGAAAAATATACCTTAAAATAGACATAGAGGTGGGGTAATGGAATGGGAAAATGCGCCACTGGATAGACGGAGGACCGATTGCGGATAGGATCCAGCATACGGAGATATGGGTAAGAGGCAGAGGAATATACCCCACTACAATAGTCTAACTTGGAATGGACGAAGGAAGTGTCTAGCCTCCACAATGTGAGCCTATCGCTCCCCAAGATGTATGGGAAAGCATCTTTAGTAGGCCCATCTTCCGGAGACATCTTCGCTCCAGTTCACGGAGATGAGGACACCAAGTAAGTTTGGGATCTAGGAACCGTGTGTCTGACACAAATTCCAAGGTACAATAGGGGTTTAATTTTTTCACCCGCTTCCGGCGAAAGTACATCACCTTCGTCTTTAGGACGGAGAAGCAGAACCCATTATAAAGGGCCGGGTGGTGGATAGTAAAAACTACCAACTAGAGTCGGCAGGCTGCGGATGCCGGGCGTGAGGTGGAGCAATAAGGAGCGAGGTCGTCCCCAAACAAGTTTGCAGACACCCATTCAGGCAGAGTAGACCAGTCTATTTATCACAATAGCGAACAAAGTGACACTTAATACACTGACCTGGCAAACACCCTCGTCCTCGGCATAGAAATCAGAATAATGGTTACCAACCCAACCCGAAAATTGCGAGTAGCTAAAAAAGGTCTGGATAAAAACTGGCCAAAGTCCCCTCAATATTAATTCATACAGCTGACGGAGAACCCCACCACATAACACGAGGTGATGTAATAGGCCATCTCGATATCGGAGAAGACAGCCATCATACGGACAAGAATGTGTAGATAACAAATAAAAAGATAAAAAGAAAGACGCAGGCTAAGCACAGGGTGAAACAACAACATCAAATGGAAAAGAAAAGAAAGCAAAAGGCGACAAGAAAGAAGTGCACTACGGCTTCGGAGGAAGGCCGGCCTCCCCCGAGGGCAGAAACATGAGACCTACAACAAACAGCCAAATAAAGTAGAAGAGGCCAGCCTCCTCAAAAAAGTCGTATAGTCCTCAAGTCCGTGTGCACGAACAAGTCCTGAGTACAAGGGAAAAACAGTAGAGACCCGGTCATCCCTGTACAGGGATAGGTAACGTACGCGAAGATCACTCAGACTGGGAAATTCAGCAAGCAGGTTCCGAACACTTGGGGGGAAAGTGCAGTGGTCACAATAAGGCGCAGGCGAGCGTTCCATCAAATGACGGTGCGTCTCGCGAGAGTGTCCAATTAGGAGAAGACGTAAAGCAACCTCAAGCCGTCGCAGAATTGGGAGGGGGGGGGGGTAGGTCTATAGGGCATTCGCGGCGCAATGGCACGCAACTTTAAGTTCGCCTCGACCGTTTCCCATCTTATTTGCCAAGCAGCACGGAGAGTTGCCCGTATTCCTGTTATGTAATCGGCGTGAAGAAGAGCGAAACGCAGGTCTGGTCGCCCAGTCCTCGCGGACTATTTGGCGCCCTCATCAGCGCGCTTATTCCACGCAATTCCTACATCTTCACGAAATCAACAGAAAATAATCTCGCCAAAACCGTTGCCTTACGGATATCGCGAACTAAAGAAAATGGAGATTCAAATGGCCCGAGAGCACTCAGGGCGTTTTGAGTGGCTAAAAATCTCAATCCTGTCTCCAAACCGGGTACATCGCGTTATCTCGCGTACCGAACGGTGTATTGCAGCCAGCTTGGCCGTGAAGACAGACGCATCGCCTGGCAGAGCCCCGTTGACTTCAAACTCAGGGAATACGGCTTGGAAACCGACCTCCTCTTGGGACTTAGAGCCATCCGTATACACTGGCACGGTTCCAACGTGGCACTAAGTGTGCTCCGAAAAAGCTGAAAGCAATACTCGCAACGTAGTAGAAGCTTTAGAAGCAGAGGCGTGGCGGCAAATAGTCAAAGGTGGCACCCTCCAGGGTGGCGTCCTGGGCAGAATCAGGAGCGCCAGCGGTCCGAGAGATATATTGAGCTCTCGAAGGAGTTTCCTACACCTGAACCTCAAAGGTTTAAGGTATAACTGGGGTCTCTCGGTGGCATAGGCACGGTCAAGATCAGCTAGGGATGCAGAGAGCTTTTAGAGAATGAAGGAGGCGCAAGGCTCGTGCGTATCGGCGAAAAATGCGCTATACACGGCGCAGAGGGAGTGGCATCTCCCCACCATCGAAGAGTAGGCTCTCAATTAGTGACATGCGGAAGGCACCGTTCGCCGGTGTGGTGGATCAACTCCACTTTACGCAATACACGATCGGCTGCGGATGCATAAAACTTGCATCCGTAGTCGAGCTTCGAACGAACAAAGGATCGATAAAAAAGTAAGGCAGTAGCCCACTCAGCGCCCCAAATGCTGAACGTCACGGAACGAATAGAATCCATGGCGCGGGTACAGGGGACCCTAAAGCTGCGAATATGAGCCTCCCAGGTTAGGCCTTGGTCAAATACAAGACAAAGGAAATGGTGCAATTGAACCACTTCCAGGCGAACCCCATTAAGAAACAAGTCTTGATCAGGGTGGAGCCGGGGATGGTGGCAGGAGGGCACCAGCTTAGTTTTGGCCAAGAAAAACCGAAACCTGTGCACTTTGGTATAGCAAGAGAAACGTTTCAATGCTTGTTTGAATCGTCGCTCCAGAGTTGGAATCTGGATGCCGCGAAAAGAGATCGAAGGATCATCCACGTAGAGCGTAGCAAGAACATCTTCCCACAGCACCGAGGTAATGCGTTGATGCTCGGGAAAAAGAGTGTGACAATGACGACAGTTCCCTGCAGGACCCCATCTTCCTTCTCCATTGGGCCTGGGAGGGTTTCCCCCCCCCCGTACGCGGAATCGACTATCTCACAAAAATACAGATATAAAGATTGGAAGGTGTCCCCTCGCCCCCATTGTGTGGATATTCTCCATGATACCACATCTCCATGACGTATCATATGCATTCTGCAGATCGAAAAACACCGTGACGTAGTGCTGTCTATGAAGGAAGGCCTCACAGACGGCATTTTCCAGACAGAGCAGAGCATCCGGCGTGTAGTGGAACTTGCGGAAGCCGCACTGTGCAGAAGACAGGTGTCCTCCGCTGTTTAGAAAAAAGTATAATCTAACATTTACTAATTTCTCCACCAAATTGCCCACACAGGAAGTTAGAGATTGGGCGAAAACCGGCCGGAGTAGAGTGATCTCTCTCCCCGGTTTGCGAAAAGCGAGCAAGTATCGATTCGTCAGGAGTTTGGAAAAATACTCTCTACCCAAATCCTGTTGAACAAATCTAACAGAAAGGCCATGCTCACCCAGGTATCGAAGCGTGGCGTACGTGAAATCATCGGGACCAGGCTCTGTGTCCGCGCACGAAGTGAGAGCGGAACGCAACTCACTCAATGTAAACCTGTCTTTGAAGGGCATTCGGCGGCCTTTCGCGACACCCATTGAATGCTAGCGGATCATCATCCCAGCTAGAGAATGCGGAGAAAGCAGTCGAGAAGGATTCAGCCACGGACACGGAGTCCGAGATTGCGGCCCCATTCTCCTGGCGAACGGGAGGAAGAACCTGCGAGAACTTGCACCGAATCCTTTGGACTCACTAACACATCTATGCTAGAGGGGTCTTCCCTTTAAGTGGAGACACGTATGTTCGCCAAGAATAGCGGCGAGCGTGCTTCGCAATATACTTGAACCTAGCCCTAGCTAAACGAAATTTATCAACAGTGGAATCGTTCGCGCGACGCTTATAGCGCATCTAGAAATAACGCTTCTGTTTGAGGGCTGCCTCACACTCGGCTGACCATCACGGAAGCGGTTGGCGCGCAAAACGGCCAGACGTGCTAGGAATGAGGTTGCCGGAGAAGAACTCAACGGCCTCAACTACCGACCCAAACTCCTCGACTGAGACACCTAAATCAGTCATTTCCTGAAATGCCGACCACCTCGCCTGCTCCAACAAAGAGGGCTCTCAGACGGCAGCCCCTTAGAAGATGATATTTGAATGGGATCGTGATCACTGCCATAGAGGTCATCGACTAGCCCCCATCCCAAATAAGGCTGTACATCCGGAGAGCACAAATATAGATCGAGACAAGAAGCAAGCGTTTCTCGACCAGTCAGGCGTCAACTCATCCACATTTAGGACACATATCTCCAGCTCTTCGATCAGGTCGGCAAGGACCTACCTTCCCCCTAAGATTTATCGAGTAGTCTCCGCAGAGGAGGTGTCTCCCGTTCAGATCCCCGAGAAAGAGAAACGGCTTCGGCAACCGTGCAATGACGTAGTGGAAGTTCCCCGCGTCGAAGTCGGCTGACGGTGGAATGTACCCAGAAATAACAATATACCTCTTATCCAGGTGCAGCTGCACAGTTACTTCCTGAACGAAGGTATCTAAAGCAAAGAGAAGAACGGAGACATCATGCCAGGTGTATATAGCACATCCTCCTGCCCAGGCCCCCATCCCGTAGTGGTTGTGTCGCAACCCCTTATACCCAGGAGGGTGGGCAACGGGCACCTACCCAGCATGGTCTCCGGTAAAAAGATAGCCAAAAGAAAATGGGAGGAGACGAGCCTCCGCAGCTCCTCCTAGTTGTCCCGGAGTCCGTGGCAATTTTATTGAAGGAATATGCCTTCCAGACCTAGCTCGCAGGAGATGCAGGGACTCTCTTCAAAGAAAAGAACCTTACGGGAATGGCCGTACGCTTGCGGAGGCAGAACTCCGGGTGCTGTTGGCTGGAATATGCACTGAAGGCGCTCTCGCCTTCTTCGACGACTTATCGGGGGTGGTTGGGCTCGACATGCGAGTCTTTTTCTCCCTCTGCCTCTAAACTTAGGTAGGCTTCGAAGGCGGGGGTCCCTCATTTGGAGGATCTACCACATTCGACTCTCTAAGCCTAATAGTGGGTGTGGATGTAGAAGCTGAAGCTCCTGTTGGGGGACAGCTTTAGGAACACAGGAAGATCGCCTCAAGACAAACTTCAGGGGTGTTGCCTCCGGTGAGACTAACAAATCGGTGTTGATGCGCGGCCCTTTGGCCTTACGGAGACGGTCACGCTGGGGAAAGGGGAGTGCGGCCCTTGTTTTCAGCCAGGGCTGGGTGTGAACCCTTAGTGCCAACAACTTTACCATGGGGCGCCAAGGGTTGGTAGAACTCGCAGAAGGGTTCCGAATGGGTGCGAGTATGTCTTTTGTAAAATTGAGGCATAGGAGGTCATAGACAGCCCTGGGCGCGTCAGGACCAAGTCCTTAGCCTCGCGAAATGATAGACGATCCTGGGCCTGAACGACCAGGATTTCCTTCGCAAGAAGATACGCACCATATTGCTTCGAAGATGCGTCGTACGGCTCTCCTCAATTTAAGCACTTGGCCTTACACGTAGGGGTTTATCTTGTGAAGGTTTGGTCCAACTTACAGACTTCGTGTAACCCCGACCTTGCAAGTCTACAGGAGCCATTCATATGGCCCGCAGTGAAGACACGAGTACCTTCACGAGTTAGTGATACCAACCGGAACTCAGCGACTCAGGAAGCCTGTTATGGCCGAGAGGGAATAAGAGCGTAGGGGTGGGTCTCGAGGCCTCTCCCTGTTTTCTGATCACACGTTCGACCTTAACCGCTCCATGGTCGGTAAGCTTAAAGGTCATGTCATCTATGGAGTAGTCCACGAGTTCCCTCACATAACCCACTCTTTTCATGTAGTTCTTGGTAGAGTGCGGCGTCACACTCACCGGCGTGCCATTTAGTGTCCGAAGGGCATTAATCATAGCCGCCTCAGTGTGATCTGACGCATTCGCCAGTAAACTACCGTCCTAAAAACGGAACACTTTCGGCTCTCAACCAACCACGCTAGCTAGTGCTCTCCTTTGATGGATAATGTTGCCCTTAGCCAACATGCTACCAGCAGTGGAGCATGTTAGATTTGTTCTTCAACTTGCTAAGACAGCTAGTGAGGCCTATTGGCCCATAATGAGAAATGTACAAGCAATTTCTGTCCGGTTTCAGAAACGAAAGGACCAATGCCGTTCTCCACGCAGTAGGATAGAATCTCTGGATCCAAATCTAGTTCATAATATTTACTAGGGGTGATTCCGTACGGGGATGGAGATACTCGAGAAATTCCTATATATTATTGTCTAGGTTCGGGGACGTGGAGGCCACCGAGATAGTGCTGACCGCATCTCAGTGATAATGAACAGAGTTGTTGGACCATTGTCCACAGACTGTAAAACGTAAGCTTTCGCTCTCCAGTCCGGGCTTGTTGCGTCAAAGCAACGCCGGGTAGCGCTCAACGCTGCTAACATCACCAAAAAAGGAGGCTAATATATCGGCGATGCTGGTGGGATTGCAGACTATAGAACCATTCATTTTAACACCAGAGGCGGGGTAACTAGCATACCAAGCCCTGATTTTGTTGATTCTCTTCCAGTCCTGAGCTTAAGAGGCAGTGGGAAACAAGGAAGACACGTATACCATACAGGAGTCAATGCCTGCCTGGTGTAAAGTTCGGTGGCGAATAATTCCAGTTCGATTTCTGTGAAGACGGTTCGGAGGGATTGAGTTCTGACCTAACTGCGCAGGAGTCTTGAAAAGGACGCAACCACCCGAGTACAATCAGCACTCCTACATAAGGCTGATGTCCTGCCCCGACGAGGCCAAGTACGTGAATTGCTGACTCCGCAGCCGCAAGCACTAAAGAAAATAATGTATAGCCGCATCAATATCTCCAATTTGTTTTACTAGTGAAGGTCGCTTCATGGATCTTTGACCACGGTTTTTGCAACATAGCATGGGGGGCGTGAAAGGAACAGGCTAAAGGTTCCGTGTTCTAAGACAATGGGGAAGTGGTCGGTGTCGTGAGAGTCATCTAAAACAGAAATCAGGGATATAACCCGCGGAGCTCATAGATAGATATATAAAACTGAAAGAATCAGTTTGAATGTGGTAAGAGGTACCATGACCCGAGTTGAAAATTCTAAAAGGATAGTAGATACAGGAGACGGCCTGAACGGTTGCTCACTATCACCCCATACCCCACCCTTCTGGCTTTAAAGTCAACTAAAACTCTAGAAACGTGGTAGGAAGCCGAGATAAAAGATGAAAACGGAGCCCTTGAATGGTGCTATTTGGAGGAATATAAGTCGAACAAAAAGTATAAAATCCATCTGTAAGAGGGATACGGGTTCGACTGCTTGAACATAAATCCGTAGAGCTGTAGGCGTGCAAAAGCGGTCATCGCTCACCAGGAGCAAAACACCACCATTGGTCGCTCAGCCAGATGGTGTCAAAGTTAAAATTGGTGAAATAAGTAAGGATTGCGAAGAATCCCTAGCAATTCTATTGAAGAATTGCTGCCATCAGAGCGGTAAGAGACCACGGTCAAAATAGGATGGGGTGGAGGAACCCTACATAGACGTCATAGGATCATCAGAATGGCGAAGCAATTCCGATTTATAGAGACGGGAGCTAGTATTGCGAGAACCTTTTGTTTCAACAAGCCAGTCTATTTCATGACTTGGGGAATGGGGATCGGAAGTCGCAGTTACGGAGAGTTTCGAACGAACAGCAATAGCGGGAAGGGAATATGAGAGGGTAGTGACCCGAGGGAAATGACAATGATAAAGAAAGCTTGCAGGCATAGTTAACCTTGAGGAGTTGGGGGTATATCATAGGTAAAAGATGCACAACCTTCGCCAGATGTGAGGTTGGAAGTCAGAGGTGTCAAAGGAATAGACGGAGGGATAGGGTGTACCTAAACCGAGGCTGATATTAGTCTTTATAGAGAAAAAGATTGCCAGCCCTTCTTGGAGGTTAGATTCCTGGAGGTGGAATGAGAGTGTTGAGAAAGGAATAGTCAGTCATGACTGCGTCAGAGCTGAGCACTTTAGTAGATTCAATATAGGCTTGCATAGCGTCCAAGGTCTCCAGGGTCACATCAAGGAATTAGGCACGCTCTGCCGGCGCGGGGGCAATAAGGAAAGGAGAGGAAGTGTGTACACTAGGGGACCTTTTTTTTTTTTTAAGAGCTCATCTGGCGACTGCCTACTTGGGCATTAGTCGCCGTATTAAAACTGGCCTAGTTCTAGGCTACTTTAAAATAAAATTAAAGAGAAAAAAAACACCCCAAAAGGGGGAAAGGAAGCAAGCTGGTGCGTCGGGAAGAGGTCCCCCGGCGCAGGAGCGTGCAACTAAAGGAAAAAAACAAACAAAAAAACCCAAAACAAAACAAAAAAAACAAAAAACCTTGCTTAAATAATAGGGAGAAGGCCAGCCTCCCCCAAGAAGTCAACAATTCAATTTGCGCGAATCTGAACCGAGCACAAGGGACAGGCGGTAGCGACCCCGCCCATCCCGGTACTGGGACAGGCATCGTGCGCGAAGATCACCCAGACTGGGACATTCGACAAGAATGTGCCGAACAGTCTGGGGGACGACGCAGTCGTTGCAATAGGGCGCAGGCGAGCGCTCCATCAAATAGCGATGCGTCACACGAGTGTGTCCGATTCGGAGACGAGAGAAAGCAACCTGAAGCCGCCGTGGCATTGGGGGATAGGTTCATGGGAACAGTCGCGGCGCAATGGCACGCAACTTTAAGTTCCCTTCGACCGTCTCCCATCTTCTTTGCCAAGCAGTCCGAAGAGCTGCCCGTATTCCTGCAAGTAGTCGGTGTGAGGAAGAGCGAAACGCTGGTCCGGTCGCAGAGTCCTCACGGACTCTTTGGCGCCCTCATCGGCGCGCTCATTCCCCGCAATCCCTACATGTCCAGGAACCCAGCAGAAGATAATCTCGACATCTGCCCGGCTCGCCAAAACCGTGGCGTCACGGATATCGCGAACCAGGGGATGCGGAGATTCCAATGCCCCGAGAGCACTCAGGGCACTTTGTGAGTCGCTATCGATCACAATCCGGTCTCCGAACCGGGCACGTCGCGTAATCTCCCGTACCGAGTGGTGTATTGCCACCAGCTCGGCCGTGAAGACAGACGCAGCGCCTCGTAAAGCCCCACTGACTTCAAACAGAGGGGATACGACGTGGAAGCCGACCCCCTCTTGGGACTTGGAGCCATCCGTATACACTGGCACGGTACCAGCGTGACACGATCTGTGCTCCAAAAAGGTCGAACGCAATACTCCCGGCGCAGTACAAGCTTTGGGAGCAGAGGCGTTGCGACAAATAGCCAAATGTGGTACCCTCCAGGGTGGCGTCCTGGGCAGAACCAGGGGCGCCACCGCCCCGAGAGCTATATCTACCTCTCGAAGGAGTTTCCTGGCCCTAAACCCAAAGGGCTTAGGGTATGACTGGCGTCTCTCGGCGGCATAGGCACCATCGAGATCAGCTGCGGATGCAGTGAGAGCTGTTGGCGACTGAGAGGGGGCGCCGGGATCGCGCGTACAGGCGAGTGATGCACTGCACGCGGCGCAGAGCGAGTGGCATCTCCCCAGCATCGACCAACAGGCTCTCAATGGAAGAAGTGCAGGAGGCACCGGTCGCAGGGCGAAGGCCGGTGTGGTGGATCGAATCCACCTTCCGCAATAAACGCTCGGCTGCGGATGCATAAAACTCGCATCCGTAGTCGAGCTTCGAGCGAACAAAGGATCGATAAAAAGTAAGGCAGTAGCCCTAACAGCGCCCAAACGCTAAACGTCACGAAACGAAGAATGTCCATAGCGCGAGGACAAGAGACCCTAAGGCTGCGAATATGAGCCTCCCAGGTGAGGCGTCTGTCGAATACAAGACCAAGGAAACGGTGCGACTCAACCACATCTAGGCGCACCCCATTAAGAAACAAATCTAGGTCGGGGTGAAGCCGTGGATGGCGGCAGAAGTGCACCACCTTAGTCTTGGCCAAAGAAAACCGAAACCTGTGCGCTTCGGCATAGCGAGAGACGCGGTTCAATGCCTGTTGGAGTCGACGCTCCAGAGTTGGCATCTGGGCCGCGCCAAAAGAGATCGAAAGGTCGTCCACGTAGAGCGTAGCGAGAACATCTTCCGCCAGCACCGAGGTGATGCCATTGATGCTCAGGGCAAAGAGTGTGACACTGAGGACACTTCCCTGCGGGACACCCTCTTCCTGCTCCTTTGGGCCGGAGAGGGCTCCCCCCACCCGTACGCGGAATCGACGATCTCGCAAAAATTCAGATATAAACATTGGGAGGCGTCCCCTCGCCCCCATCGTGTGGAGAGTCTCCATGATACCGTATCGCCATGCGGTATCATAGGCCTTCTCCAGATCAAAAAACACCGTGGCGTAGTGCTGTCTACGAAGGAAAGCCTCGCAGACGGCATTTTCCAGTCGGAGCAGAGCATCCGACGTGGAGTGGAACTTACGGAAGCCGCACTGTGCAGAAGACAGATGGCCTCCGCTGTCCAGGAAATAGGTTAATCTAACATTTACCAATTTCTCCATCAACTTGCACACGCAAGAGGTTAGAGAGATTGGGCGGAAACCGGTCGGAGTAGAGTGATCTCTTCCCGGCTTGCGAAAGGCGAGCACAGTAGCGATTCGCCAGGAGTCTGGGAGTAGACCTCCTACCCAGATCCTGTTGAACAAATCTAACAGAAAGGCCATGCCTCGCTCACCCAGGTGTCAAGGCATGGCGTACGGGACATCGTCCGGACCATGGGCGGTGTCCGCGCACGAAGCGAGAGCGGAACGCAACTCACTCACAGTAAACTTGTCGTTGAAGGGTTCTCCGCCTCTGGAGGTAAAGTCCAGTCGGCGGCCTTCCGCGACATCACGACGTGCATTGAATGCTGGCGGAGCAGCATCACGGCTAGAGAATGCGGAAAAAGTGGTCGCTAGGGATTCCGCCACGGACGCGGGGTCCGAGATTGCGGTCCCATTCTCCTGGAGAACGGGAGGGGGGTCCTGCGAGAACTTGCCCCGAATCCTTTTGACTCGCTTCCACACCTCAGCTAAAGGGGTCTTCCCGTTAATTGAAGACACGTATGCCCGCCAAGAAGAGCGGCGGGCGTGCTTCGAAATATACCCGAACCTAGCCCGACGAAATTCAGCGACAGTGAAATCGTTCGGGCGGCGCTTATAGCGCATGTAGGCATAACGCTTCTGTTTGAGGGCCGTCTCACACTCGGCCGACCACCATGGGAGTGGTCGGCGTGCAAAACGGCCAGACGTCCTAGGAATAGTAGTCAGGCCCACGGCGATGAGGTTGCCGGAGAAGAACTCAACGGCCTCATCTACCGACCTAAACTCCTCGACTGAGATAGAGAATTCAGTCATTTCCTGAAATGCAGGCCACCGCGCCCGCGCCAAGCACCACCGAGGTGGTCTCTTCAGGCGCCAGTTGCCCTGAAAATGATATTTGAATGGGAAAGTGATCACTACCATGGAGGTCATCGACCACTCCCCAATCAAAATCAGGCTGTGCATCCGAAGAGCACAAAGATAGGTCAAGGCAAGAAAATGAAGCGGTTCTCGGACAGTGATGCGTAAACTCATCCACGTTTAGGACACCCATCTCAAGCTCTTCGATCAGATCGGAAAGGACTTGTCCCCTGGGATTTATGGAGTAATCTTCCCAGAGAGGATGCCTGCCGTTCAGATTTCCAAGCAAGAGATAGGGCCTCGGCAACCGTGCCACGACGCGGCAGAAGTCCCCGGCGTCGAAGTCAGCTGACGGTGGAATGGACGCAGAAATGATAGTATACCTCCTATCCAGGTGCAGCTGCACAGCCACTGCCTAAAAGGAGGTATCTAAAGAGAAAGGAAGAACGGAGACATCATGCTGGGTGTAAACCGCGCATCCCCCAGTTCGGCCATCCCGCGGTGGTAGGGTCGCAAGACCCTTATACCCCGGGAGGGCAGGCAGCGGGCACGCGCCTAGCATGGTCTCCTGCAAAAAAATAGCTAACGGGGAACGGGACGAGACGAGCCTCCGCAGCTCCTCCCAGTTGGCCCGGAGTCCACGGCAATTCCATTGAAGGAATATGCCCTCCAGGCCTAGCTCGGAGGAGACGTGGGGGCCCTGCTCGAATTAAAGACCCTCACGGGAATGGCCGTACGCTTCCCGGGGGCAGAACCCCGGGCGCTGTTGGCCGGACAAAGCGCTAAAGGCGCTGTCGCCTTCGAGGACTTATTGGGGGAGGTTGGGCTCGCCATGCGAGTCTTTTCCTCCCCCTGCCTCGAAACCTTAGGCAGGCGTTGCGGTTTGGGAGGCGGGGGGTCCTCTTTTCGAGGAACCACCGTCTCCGAGCCACTCGCTCCAACTCGGGGCGTGGGCGAAGGGGTCGAAGCTCCTTTGATGCTGTCCTCCTTTCGGGGAACAGCTTTAGGAACCCCGGAATATGTACTAGCGACCATCTTCAAGGGTGTTGCCTCCTGTGAGTCTAACGACTCTGTGGAGGTGCTTTGCCGTTTTGCCTTATGGGAAACAGTCACGCTGGGGGAAGAGGGGGGAGCCCTGGTTTTAGCCGGGGCTGGGTGTGAACCCTTTTTGCCGCCAGCTTTACCAGGGGAGCGCCCGGGTGTAGTAGAGCCCGCAGAAGGGCTCCGAATGGGCACGGAAACAACCGTGCTCGTTGGCCTGGATGGGCCAGGAGCAGAGGGTGCTTTTCTAACTACTGAGGCATATGACGTCCCAGGCAGAGCCAGGCGCGCCAAAACCAAGTCCTTAGTCTTGCGGAATGAGAGTCGATCCTGGGCCTGAACGGCCAGGATTTCTTTCTCCAGGAGATATGCACCACATTGCTTCGAAGAAGCAGGGTGCGGCTCTCCACAATTGACACACTTGGCCACACATGATTTGGACTTATCGTGTGTGACCTTGGAGCAATTTACAGAGACTTCGGGTGACCCCGATTTTGCACGTCTACATGATCGATTCGTATGGCCGAAGCGGTGACAGTAATAGCACCGCCGCGGCAGTGGCACGAATGCCTTCACGCGGTAGCGGTACCAACCGGCACGCACCGACTCAGGGAGCTTGTCACAGTCGAACGTGACGAAGAGTGTAGGGGTTGGTCTCGAGGCCCCTCCCTGTTTTCTCATCACACTTTCGACCTTGACCGCGTCATGGTCGGCCAGCTCTAGGGTGATGTCCTCAATGGAGTAGTCAACGAGTTCCCTCGCATAAACTACTCCTTTCACAAAGTTCATGGTAGAGTGCGGCGTCACACTCACCGGGGTGCCATGAAGTGTCTGAAGAGCACTTATCTTGGCCGCCTCGGCGGGATTCGCCAGAAGGCTCCCGTCCGAGAAACGGGTTACCTTCGGCTCTCTACCAATTGCACTAGCTAATCCTCCTTTCTGATGGATCATGTTGCCCTTGGACAACATGGTGCCATCAGTGGAGCGAATAACGAGGAAGCGTTTAAAGCCAGCGGGCTCGAAAACGCCAGGTAACCTCTGAATCAGGGGCCTTGATGTCATCGAGGCTCCGCCCTGTGCATTCTTGGTGTTAGTCTTATTCAGGGGCTCTGCACACGAGGGGGTAGAGAAGCCAGATGTGCCGATCTTGGCTTGGTCACCTGCCAAAGTGGTAGCAGACCCATCCGTCCCCGCAGCCCCCGCGGATGGAGATGAGCCCCGAGTCTTCTTCGTCTTTTTTTCTTTTTAGGAGATGAGGGCGGGGAATGAACCCGCTTCTCACCTCCGCCGGCAGTAGCCCCCATGCCAGATGGGCCGGCCTCAGCCAGGTCCCTCTCCGAAATGGAGAAGGTCCTGGTAGTCGTAGGGGCACCTGTCGGAGGAGATCCCTCCCCTCCTTTTACTGCCTCGGAGCCAGCGGCAGTTTGAGGGGGACCTTGCTTAGGGGCGGATTCAGTGCTTGGCGCTGAGCCCGGATTCCCCCCCATGGAAGGCCCTACCGTCTGAGGCTGGGTCTCCTCAAGGACCATGTCTATCACAGGAGGGGCCTCCAGTTGGCCATCCCTTCCCAGGACATCGCAGGTCCCCTTGGCAGTGTCGCCAGTCTTGTGTGGGGAGGCACAGGCCTTGACCCCGGCAAGGTTTAAAATTCTTGCCAGCAGGTCTTTTGAGGGAAGCGACCGAAGGGGCCTGGCTTCCCTCTCCCCCCTAAGGGAGGTTGCCCTACCGAGCCGCTTGCACGAGGGGCGGTCGGCAATGGGCTGCCTGCTGGCTTTCTTGGCAGTCCCCTTAAAAAGCAAAGGAGGGACTGCCGCTGGAGATAGGGAGGTGCCTGAAAGCACCTCCAGAGAAGGGGGTGAGGGGGAGTCCCCTACACCCGTAGGCGTACGAGAGGAGTAAGCCTCTTCTCCGGTTAAAGAAGTATGGAGGGTCTCCTGCGCAAGCACAAGGGGGGGGGGACCTCCATTTTCTCGGTGGAGCTGCCCGAGGGCGGCTCCGTAGATGTTCTTGGGGAAGTTGGGGGTTGTTTTTTTTTTTTATACATTGGCATGGTGATCTCTTTTTAATACGGGACGCAATAGCTCATCACCTCTCGCAGTTTCCCGCACTGCAAGAGGTGCTTACAGGCCTGGCAGAGCCAGGCGCCGCCATTTGGGACCACCCCTCCCGCCTGGTGGCCTGGCAGTCCATCGGCATGGCGGCTCAACCTTGAACACGGCGTAAAAATTACTAGATTTTGAAGAGGAGAGGAAAAGGGATGTGAGGAAGGTATGGGTGGGGATGAAGCAGGTTGTTAAACGCCAGCCACCCCAGACCGGAGCTCAGGGGTTAGGGAATATTGTCCCCTCCCCCCTCAGCCCCGATCCGGGACGGTTGGCTGAGAAGAAGGTCAGCATCTACCCTTTGAAATTAGAAGCTGACCAGAGAAAGTTGTGGGAGAGGTTGTATGAAAAGCGACGAGGTAGGGGAGAAATCGGGCTATCTGAAGGAAGGAAGAGAGGCTAAGCTGGGGCCGGACGGAGCGCTGGATCCCGTCAGCACGGCGGCCAGGATGGCAAATCACCGCGCCCCTTACGGGGCACTAGGGGACCAGAATTCGGTCGGGGTAGAAGCCAAGGCTGATACAGCGGAGGGCGGTGTTGCCGTTGAATTCCAGGATGCTAGCGGAACAGAGGAAGTAGTATAAGAGATAGGTGGAGAGTCCGCTGCCATGCGTAGGATATCTAAGCGCCTGCCGCTGGGGATGAATTTCTCCCAGACTAGTCGACGGGCCTCGCGTATATCCACCTTAGCAGAATCACGGACAGTTAAGACTTCTCTTTCAAGGGAAATATGTATGCAACACTAAAGAAGATACACTATATAACTCCTCTACAGTTCGTACAGTGGATGGGGTAGTTGCAGGAATGACCATGGGAGGCCTGCGTGCAAACCAAGCATGCATGAGGGTGGTGGCAGGAAGTGTTCACATGACCAAACATGTGAATTGAAGCACAGTCTTTGATTGGATATATATATTATGTTTGAATGGTATTCTTAAGTAAACCGCCTTAATATGCGATGAGAGATCCTAAGGATCAAATGTTAAATATAGTTTGTGTGTTCACCCGGATCGCACCAACGGTTCGCAGTTGTTTTGGGATTTCTCTGATCCACCGGCTAGCCAGCTTTGACCGAAGCATCTTCAGGTTATAGTCCATCAGTCCATTTGAACGTATAATGCCCTTCAGTTTTGAATGTTGGGTGGGATGAGATGGCGATCTCAGAGCCTTCACAAAAGATTTGAGGGTTTGTACAGAACCATGGTGGGAAAATACTATCACGACTCAGTTACGGGACCACATGCCGCGCCGTTTGCCGCACAGTTTATAAAAATCTTTACTGAAAAAAAAAGATTTTGATTGGCGAAAGTATGATTTAGTTCAAACTACTAAAAAGCTGTGGTAGTCCAAGTCTAAGTCGACCTTAAAAACTGATACCACGAAAAAGCGAGAACTGGATAGATCTAGAAACACGAGGAGCAGAAGCCTAAAACCAAGTAATTTGGTTTATTTTGGCCAAATACTACTATATTATTTAGGGGGGGAAGGTCTCGCGCAGAGTGGAACCTATCTATACAGCCGTGTCACCTGATTAGCACCTTCGAAGGGAGAGAAAGAAGGGACCCGTGCACTTCAACCGGTAACCTCTTTACAAACTGGAGGCTGCCTTCGGGATTTTCCATCGAGGGCGCAAAGACTATCGCACTAGGCAGTCTGGATCCAGGCAAACGCATCCAATGCAGCGCGTTTCAGCCACGGAACTAAGCCCCCAAGTGAGACAGGACAGGTGTAGAGACTGCAAAAATCCGAACTTTGCTAGAACACTAGCTAACTTCCACAGTTGGTTACTACAACCGACTACACACGTCCAAGCGCAACTACCATTGAGCATAAGAAAGGGACAAGATGAGGAGACCATGAAAAACTACAATGAGGGCATAAATAAAAGTTGAAGCAGATTTATAGCAAAACTACTTCGCAGTCCGCTCTAATGAGCGGGCTGAGCTCCCTCTCTAACAATAAAGCAAGAGCACTCCCGCTAATAGCTTCTGAAAACGTCGCAGGCGTGGAGGGGCAGGAAACTGATCCGACAACGGACATTCGAGTGGGTCGATCTGCGTTCAGTTTGATTATTAGATTCGATACCAAAGCCATTTTTGCAAGGAAATAAATATCGTCGCAGCCCTTTGATATGAAGCACTTCGGCTAATATATATTTTTTAATAATTTTAAGAGCTCATCTGGCGACTGCCTACTTGGGAATTAATCGCCGTATTAAAAAATGCCTAGTACTAGGCTACTTTAAAATAAGATTAAAAAACAAAACAAAACTTATACTAAAAATAAAAAAGGAAAAAGACAACGAGCAGAAGGCAAGCACCGGCATCGAAGGGGGAGAGGTCCGCCTTCACCCGGCGCAGGAACGTGCGACCTACTGAAATAAAACCCAAACCAACTAGTTAAATAAAGGGGAGAAGGCCGGCCTCCCCCCAAGAGTAAGTCCACCAGTCAATATGCACGAATTCATCCCGAGTACAAGGGACAAGGGGTAGCGATCCAGCCCATCGACAGGTAACGTGCGCAGAGATCCCTCAGACTGGGACATTCAACAAGAATTTGACGAACAGTCTGGGATACAACGCAGTCACTACAGTAGAGCGCTGGCGAACGCTCCATCAAATGGCGGTGCGTCCCACGATTCTGTCCAATTCGGAAACGACAAAGCAACCTGAAGCCTTCGTGGCATTGGGAGGTAGGTCCATGGGAACAATCGCGGCGCAATGGCACAGAACCTTACGTTCTCTTTGACCGTCTCCCATCTTCTTTGCCAAGCAGCCCGAAAAGCTGCCCGTATTCCTGCCATGTCTTTGTGAGGTAGAGCGAAACGCTGGTCCGGTCGCAGAGTCCTCGCAGACTCTTTGGCGCCCTCATTGCCGCGCTCATTCTCCGCAATAGCTACATATCCAGGAACCCAGCAGAAGAGAATCTCTACATCCGCCCGGCTTGCCAAGACCGTGGCGACACGGATATCTCTAACCAGGGGATACAGAGATTCCAATGTTCTGAGAGCACTAAGCGCTTTGAGAGTCGCTATAGATCACAATCTGGTCTCCGAACCGGGCACGTTGCGTAATCTCTTACAGAGTGGTGTATTGCCACCAGCTTGGCCGTGAAGACAGACGCAGTGCCTGACAGAGCCCGGCCGACTTCAAACAGAGAGAGATAGGGCGTGGAAGCCGACCGCCTCTTTGGTCTTGGAGCCATCCGTATATACTGGCACGGTTCCAGCGTGACAAGAGATGTGCTCCCAAAAGGTCTAACGCATTACTCCCGGCGCTGTACAAGCTTTGGGAGCAGAGGCGTGGCGACAAATGGCCAGAGGTGGTCCCCTCCAGGGTGGCGTCCTGGGCAGAACCAGGGGAGCCACTGGCCCGAGAGCTATACCTAGGTCTCTAAGGAGTTTCCTAGCCATAAACCCAAAGGGCTCAGGGTATGACTGGCGTCTCTCTGCGACATAGGCACCGTCGAAATCGGCTGCAGATGCAGTGAGAGCTGTTGACGACTGAGGAAGGCGCCGGGCTGGCGCATACAAGCGAATAGTGCACTGTGAACGGCGTAGAGCGAGTGGCATCTTCCCAGCATCGCCAGGCGCAGGCTAATATACTAGAGGCCCAGGGAAGTCACTAAGTAAAACTACGTAACTCTAATTCTTGAGCCTAGGCAGCTACGTATTCTGCAGTTAACACTTCCTTAGTTGATAAGGTCCTTAAGCATTCTAGGGTTAACTTGCAAGAAGTGTGAAGCCCAACCTTTGAGGGCTTGGATGAAAAAAGTAAACTGTACTCTTGTATCTGTTGCCTGACAATTAAGACTGCCACCGAACCACGTATCCTACGATTGAGCAAGAGGGTTTCACACTGCTTTGGATAAAGAGGCTAGGATCGGTGTAAGAGTATTTTTATACCTTAAAAATGATTACTTCTATAGTTTTTGCTCTTCAGAAAAAGTTAATGGTTTGTAAAAGATAGTCTATAATTTTGGCTTTTATTTTAGTAAATATTATTTCAGCCTAATTTTCACACATTCAGATAGTAGCCAACAATACTTAAAATTTCTTTCTTTAGGCGAGGCCTTTCACGGGGAAACGAAGGAATCTTTATAGATTAAAAACTATGTATAAACTAAAATTAAAAAAATCTTAGATTATTTGGAAGGGTTGCACTCTAAATACCAAGCTGTGGATGAACGCAGCGATGGTTCCACCTGAAATAGGTCCTACCCAGTACACCTGAAAAGAAAAATTATTCCCATTAAAGTAGTAATAATTCTAGAAGGGACTAAGCTCAATACGAAGGCTACACAAGTTAAATTAGCTAAAGAAATCTTTTAAAGTCTACCTCAACTCCTAGATTGAGGGAAGTCGAGGATTGAAAGAATCTCTAAACAAGTTCTAGCAACGAACCACTGGATTTTAGACCATACATCTACAGTTAATGCCTTCTTGCATACGCAGAAAGAGTACACCGTTAGTCTTAAGAATTTAGACTTTCCTTGAAGGTAGGTTAAAGTTTGTATGCTGCAATCGTCCCAAGTCATTAAATGCAAGACCACGTGGTCAACCAGCGAGGATGTATTATCGAGCACGTTTATGAAAAAGACCTCCCTCAAGCTGTATATTTGGGAAAACTAGAGAACTCACCCAGTGGTTCTGCCAAATGCCAGCCATTATAGCTGGACCGAGAGACCTCGCAGGATTCATAGACGATCCAGTCAGCGGGAGCTGAAATTAAGGGACCAATTTATTGAAGAAAAAGGATGGGTCTACAGCAAGTATATCGATGTGAAAGTGCAACATACATTGACCCCTGAGTAACCAAAGCTCTGGGCAGTAAGACCATGGTCTAAATGAGCCTCTGCAAGCTAAAGCTCACGCATGAAAGGGTCTAAAGCTGGTTAAAGTAGGAATCTAGATCTAATTGCTTTAACACCAATATATTTTAAGTCTAGCAATTTTCTTTGAGGTACGATGAAATTTTTTTTGGTAGCGAAAGAGGGAAGATAATCGACTACCCTCCTCGTTTCCACTGGTGGAGGGCCGGAGTAGGTAGAATTTTAGGTATATGCAGGTGGGTGAAGGTTGCTGTGCCCGAGGATCGGCCGATCTCAGAGTTTATGCTCTTTGGCTCTTATAATTTGGGTACTAGACCTCATTTTCTTATAATTTTCCCAAACAAGAAAAATCGCCATTTCTTTCTTTCCAAAGGGGTGAAGGCTCCCCCCTAGAGTGAAGGGAGAACTACATTGAATCCCTCCAGGTACTTACGGCAGCTAAGTGACACGCGGTGACTGCGAGGCCGATGGTGGTGCCATCGGAGCCCTTGAGGTCGATTCTGTTCTTATCGGTGGCAGAGAGAACCGCCATCACCAGGACAAAACTTATCACCAACTCTACCCCGAAGGCCTGAGCGACCGTAATGGAGTCACTGGGGGTCGTGGCCCCCAGACCTTGCTTTTTTTCGCTCGGAACTACGCCCTGGAACAATTACCACCAAGCAGTCTTACAGGAGGTTGGATGGGCAAAATAATTAAAAATGTTCTTAAAATTAAACTCAAACCAGGCAGTGCATCGTTGCCAGAGTTTGAAAGGCTTTGCGAAAGTGGTAAAATTGAGGGGAGTGAAAATACACAGCGTATATAGCTAGAGTGATGGAGTAGTCAAACTAGTTTATGCATTAGGGCCCAGGAAGGCTGGCGATTCTTCAAAACTTACCGAGTCGAACCAATAAGGCAGCTCTCCCTCCGGGGTTAAAACTCTGCAATGAACCCATTTCCAAATTTTACTATGGAATTCGTTAGTACTTTAGAGCGCTTATCCCCAGGCCTCTGTAGTGACAAGATTTACACTTACAACCTCCCTCAACATTCTTTTCTTTCCCAAACTGCTCTTCCCATTTGAGCGAGCTGAAAATCTTTAAGCCATACAGTTTAAACAAATTTGTAAATTTAACACACTTGTAAAGTAACTAGCAACAAAATACCTCCAAATACCCAGGCTATCTCACGGATACACAACACCCACCAAGCGACCTACCCTTCTTTCCCCAGATTTAGACTAACCGACAGTAGTCCAGCCCCGGCGATGGCGCCAATGCACTGGACGATGATATAGAGCGCCGCCCTGACGAAGGAGACATGCTTACACAGGAGCAGACCTAGGGTCACAGCGGGGTTTATGTGGCACCCGGACAAGTGCCCTAAACTCTGCAAAAGAGAATTATCTAGTGAAAGCTAATAACATCAAACCGAGTTGGGGAAGCTAGTGAGAATGATCTATTACTAGGATATTAGGTAGGATGGTTAAGTAGACAGTTCAAACTGATGGCGATAATCTCGTTAAGTGATGGCCTGGACAATAGGCCAAGGCGAATTCTTTTAATCGGGCCATTTAAGAAAACTTTTTGCCAATTAGGTAAATGGGGAAAGGGTCCTAGAAAGGAAGATTACAGGTCAAGTGGTTTTCAGTAACTTATTCGTGAAATGCATCCTGTCCACCAGTAAGGTTCTAAAAAAATTAGGCTTCTTCCCATACAAGTTCATTCCTAATGTGCCACGTTTTTCGAGAGCATAGGGAAGAGTTGTACGAGAAGAGCGAAGCTTCATAAGGGATCTAGTACTAACTGAAGAGTCTTATAGACCCGAGTGAGACTTTCTTGCCATTTCTGCCTAGTTTCACTAGGACTAGTAGAAATGGCCTAGATAGAGACCATTAATATAATGGACAACATATCTGGGGAAAACGTTAATTACCCAATATTTAATTAATCTTCAATGACCATAAGTCAAAGGGACAAAATAAACTATTCTTTCACCAAATAGCAAGACTTTCAGCTTCAGTATTTAACAGGTGCGACATCCAACTATACAATGGGAGTAAAATGTTCGAAGTAAGTACGCCATGCGACCTAATTCGCAGAAAACTATATAGCTTTAGTTGGTAATTATTCACGATCTCAGGACTATCACTTGCACCTCAAGGTCTAAATCTAATTCTTTTAGTCCTAGTATATAGGAAAGACTAATGAAACCTAAACATTAGGGACAAGTCTATCTAAAGTGCAACCTGTTTCGTCCATTTCCACCAGCTATGGATTAAAGCCAACCTAATTATTAATAGTTAACATCCGAAACAAAACCTTACCCGAACCATAGTTGCTATGGTTATGCCAAATGCAAGTGCAACTTTAATAACTGAAGGTTCTGTTAAAGTCCAATCCTTCAAACAAGAAGCGCAACCGATGAAAACCAAGACCATCGTTCCAAAGAACTCTGCAACAAGAGCCCTCCAGAAGGTGTCGTCCTTCGAGAACTCATTTAATCCGATAACATAAGAATTACCAGACTCCATCTTTAGTGCTCTATTTAGGATCTGGAAAACCGACGAAGGAATTGGTCAGGTTGCGAGGTCTAAATGGGAGAGGTCAGAAGGGAGTAAAGATGCATGGAAGGTAAATTAACCGATAACTGAGACGCTTGGCTAAAAATCAAATTCTCAACAGATCCTAATGATCAAATTAGTTTTACAAAGGCCACGTGCAATTTTCTAAACCAAACCCCAAAACTCTATAGTTAACCTACTCTAACCGTTAATAGAAATAAATCTTTTGCTATTTGGGTTTTACTTTAAAAAAAAGTAACCTCTTAAAATTTAAGCAGTGTATAACTGAGTACATAATGACTTAGCTGCCGCAAGAAGAAACTTAAAGGGAATAATTTGATTCGGGAGAAAAATTCTACGGTCGAGCGAAATATCCAAGAAAAAGCTTCTGCCGAATTTCGGGGTTAATTTCAACTTCAGATTTGACGCTTAGACCTTATACAAGTTATGCCCCCGAATGCCAATTAATTAACATTCTTTAATAATGAGTAATATTAAATATCCTAGCATATTTTAATTCAGAATAAAATGCCTCCAAGATGATATAATACAATATAATCCGAATCCAGTTGACCGAGGCTTTGTATTCCATATTTAGTAGATTTACCAAGTGCTACAGAAAATCTACATACAGACTATGAGCCATCGGGAAGCGGAACGACCTTAAGAACTTTAGCAAATGGGTAAGGCTAGAGAAAGGATATAGAAGATGGGGAATGAAGATAGTCAAGTGAACAAATACATGCGAGGAGAAAAAACAACAACTTGGAATAGAGACAAAATTCAGGAAACCAAACTAATAATAGTTTACATACGATATTTTAAGAAAGGTTCCACTAGGATAAGCCTTTACAGCCCAACAATTAACTTTTAGTGTACCCAAGTCATTACACATGCCCAAATATATTAGCCTGAGCTTATCACCATGAGAACTTATAATTCACCTTAAACACGCCTACCTTAACCGTGTCAATCACCGGGCAACAACCATTGACGAGGAATTTTGTGGCCCTTATATACTGCTCGATTGAGGGATGCTGGTTTGTTTGGTGATTATTCGCTGGGTATCGACTCAGAACGTTATTCATTCGCTAAACTGCGTCATGCTATGAATTTATAAATAAGTTTTATTGCAGTTATTGTCAGCAGCAATATTTATATAATTTGTATAAAATGAGAAATAAGAGGGGAGAATAAAAAAATGCAATATTTCCAGCAGAATTTGATTGAAGACATTTCAAAATAAAATACGTGTCAACAAGGATGCCAGCCCGTGCTAAATTTAGCAAATTTGCTAATAAATAGAAAGTTCTTTTAAATTTGCTATTTTCTTATTGGCAAAATTTTTTGGCCAAAAAAGCCAAAATCTGCTGACGGCCTAACACGATAAAAAAAACCGACGCTTATGGAGTGAACTCTTTCAATGCGAATGTGTGTACGTTATCGTGTAGTTAACTAATTGAAATTATATAAATCTAAATTTATAAATGTAATGTATTCCCGGTGTGGGATACAATGTAACTATAGAAATATTGCATGGATCAAGTATAGATAGTCCCTCCTAAGACAAAAAGGAGGGATTAACTTGACTTGGTTAATTGGGGAAGGGATGACTTTTACTTGGCAAAATGGGAGCCACTCGGTAAACTTTGTACATGAAGTTACTGGTGTGCATGCACAGGCAGTCGAAAGCTACTGGAAGAAGCATAAACTAAGAATTAAATGCATGCGAGGATGTAAGAGAGAAATGCTAAACTCTTATCTACAGGAATTTATGTGTCTTGAAAGACATAAATACAATGTTTTCAATGACCTTTGCGATACGATTGCCAGCAAATAGCGTTTTCATCATCATCATCATCATCATCACTAACTCTATAATTTAAGAAGGGGATTTTTTTTGAGTATTTGAATAATAATTTCATCTTAGTTTGGTTATGACTTGTTTTTTTATCAAAGTTATTTCTAATAATTCTTTTATAATATCAAAAAACAAAATGGTGAAGTTCAGAAATAAATAGAAGTATCGAAATTTTGTGAATTTTTTAAAACCCAAAGAATTGCAAATGGTGAAGTTCAGAATATTTATTTGTATATATCTTCTTCTATAACTATATTTTAGCAACGTGATATTTAAAAGAGGGAAAATTTAGTTTAGATTTCCTTTTTAAAATTATTATAATTGGCGAAGTTCAGAAAATTTATTAAAATGTAACCATGGCTGCTTTTTTGTTAGATTTTAAATTTGAATCTTAGTAGCGAAGCGCAAGCTTCCCCCGTAGGGAGGAGTAGCGAAGCCATTGCCTGGTTAAGTTATTAAAATTTAATTTCTAGAGTTCTACAAAGTTTACAATTTTTAATTGTAACAAATATGTTCCTAAATAAATTTTGTAACAGTTTTTTTTTATCCTTGAGAAGGATAGCTTTACTAGTGAATCTTTGGGAGGGATGATCTTTACTTGGTAAAATGGGAGGGACTATCTTTACTTAATCTTATTGTTTATTTCTTTATTACAAATACTTTATTGACCAAATATTGATTTTGTAAATATATAAAATTCAAGTTATTAAGAAACAATGCAAGTACTATAGTATATATATGTTTGGATGGGCGGAGCTTAAGATTGTTATAAAAGACCGCGTACGGCGGCGTGGGCTGACGCCAACTCTTTCTCCGTTTCTCGTATTTTGTGAACTCCGAAGTTCATATTCTCAAAATATCCTGCCCTGCAATTTGCATCATCTTTAACTGGCGAACCACTGGAGTGAAGAACATCCCGCCTAACTCAACCTCTATAACTAAACAATCAATTAAATTGCACCGAAGAAACGAAGCTCATTTCCACCGAAATAGAGTCAAAAATATCGAGCTCAAGAATTTAACATCGGCGAGGTTGAGCACGATCCACGAGTGGCAGCGAGCGCACGTGAAAGAAAATCGTTCAGCGAAATGGAACCATTTCAATCCATCAATATCGATACCATCCGATTCAAGAACCGAACGATCGCCTCGAAACTCTCGATTTTTTTTTAGTGAAGTGCGTATATAGTTTATGTAAATAAACCTACCTACATATTTTAATAAGTGCCGCCATTTTATATAAGTGTTAACCAACAGTAGCAATCTGCGTATATAAGGAGATATGGATACTGAAGGCGCGCCCCACTTCATTATATTGTATTAGCTTTCATCTGACCAATTTTTTATAAGATACTTATTTTAAGTGTACCGGTAGATTAAATATTCCTAAATCATAATGCCCAAAGTGCAGTGGATCGAAAATAATTGGAAGATCGAATACCAGTCATGGCTTACTAAATCTCCAATTACGGAATCTGAATTATGGTGTAAATTGTGTAAGTGTAACATCAAAGACAAGAAGTTTAATGCAGACATGCATGCTCGCTCAGAGAAGCACAAGAAGACTTCAAACAGAAATTTCAAGTTCAACAAGCATTAAATTTCTCAACCAAAATAACAAGATGAAAATATTTGATATTAAATGAAGTGTGGGCATTGATTGCATGCCACTCGGCTATTAGATTCACTGATCATCCTACAGATATTATAAGCAGCTGTTCCGTCAAGAATGAGGGTCTTCATGATCTGAAACTTCATCGTTCCGAATGCACAAGTATTTTGAATAATGTGGTCTATCCTTGTCTCCAAGAAAACATAATAAATGGCATTAGAACGATGTCATTTTCACTCTTAATTGATGAATCAACAGATGTTTCTGTGATGAAACATCTGTGCATTTGTGTTAGATACTTCAAGGAGGATACTGCGTCAATTAACACAACTTTTTATATTTACTACCTATCCTCTTAACTACTGCATCATCACTTTTTGCTGACATCAAACAGTTTTTTGATTATAATAAAGTGCCTTTATCAAATGTCATTGGGTTGGGTACTGATGGTGCATCAAACCTTTGTGGTTGCAATGACTCTGTGTATACAAGGGTCAAAGAATTTTCTTCAAAATGTGTTCTAGTGAGGTGTATTTGTCATAGTTTAAGTTTATGTGCAAAGTGTGCTTTCGATGAACTTCCATCAGATTTGTTTTTTTATTGTCAGAAGTTGCAAAACACTTTAAATTTAGTTCTCAAATAAGGGGTGACTGAAAAATTATTTGAAATAATGAATGCAAATGTTCCAAATTTATATCCTACCAGATTTGTAACCCATTCAGACACGCTGGCTTGTAGAGGAAAGGTTATTTATGCAATTGTGACACAATGGCGCGAACTCTCTGCCTATTTCAAGTCAATAGAATGTAATAGGAATTATACCTGTAGTCTCCCCAAAGAAATGCTGAATGATGTGACAAATTACCTCTATCTACCTCTCATAAATGAATTTGAGAAAATCAATGCCCTATTTCAGCCTTCAAATGCTGATCAGTGTCAGCAATTTGATGATTTGAATGTCTATTTTTCTTGCATTAAGAAGTAGAATTTGTAAACACTCACATATAAACAAATATGAAATTAGTGAGGAACATCATTTAAGATCTCTGGATGAAATAGATTTCGGTGCAAAATATATTCCAGAACTTCATAATTACAACTTGCCAGAAGAAACAAAATTGGCTCTCAAAAAGTGGTGCTTAAATTTTCTGAAAGTTGCTTTGAATGAGGTATGTAGAAATCCTTTCATCCAGATATTTATGTCGCAAACCAAATATGTAAGATTTTCTGATTTAAATGCGTTATTTTAATCTTCTTAATCTTGGCCTTGATGAAATTGAAAGCCAATACATGAGTGCCTGCTAGACTGGTCTAATTCAGGCAGAATTTGGGAGCCATTTATACCAGTCGAATAATGCAATTGGCTGTTATCCATATAAATCATTAGCACAGTTTGTTATAACTAATTTATGCTTCCCCATTTTAAATGCTTTTGTTGAAGGAGTATTTAGCCAAGACTCCATTGTAAAAGATAAACAGAAATAGAATGGGTGTTAGGCTGTTGAATTCAATCTTAATGATCCGGTCTCATTGTATGCTAACAAATTCATGCTGCAATGATTTTAATGTAAGTGATGAGATGTTGGTTAAATTTAATAGTGATGATATGTATAAATCAACTCACAAAACTTCTAATGATGAATAAGATGAAGCTGAACTATTATTGCCTGATGTAGCATTTGAATATAGCACATTTGAAATTGGAAGGTGTTTTTAATTTTGTCAAATTTTAATATAAGTGGTAACATATCCTTTCAAAATTATGCCAAAAAATTTGCTATTTTTGAAAAATTCTTCGCCAAAAATGCCCAAAACTCGCTGAAGGTTTACTATAAACTCTCAACCATCTGGCAACCTGCATATCAATATTTATGATAAAGTTGGACTCAGAAAATGAGATAAAAAACATACTAAAATGTGACTGTTTCCGCTAGAGCCTAATTTAAAACATTTTAACCTTTTCTTGCCACATTGTAGCATAAGCAACCATGTGCTATTTACATATAAATTAGAAATTAACATAGGTGGACGTCATCGCGATAACGATATCGGGTTATCAGTTATCCGATATTTTTTTCCGCGTTATCGATTCATCGGTATCGCCGATACTTTTGGTTCCAAACTAGCGATAATCGATCATTTCAGTTTTTGGTTCCAGTTTAGCACAGGGGCCATCCGTGCGTGCCTTGGAGGCAGAAATAGGTAGGTCCGAGCTGGGAACCGAACGTATACTGAATGGAGTGCAGGACGGCCAGTCTTGACGTCTTCTTAAAACGTTCGCTCAACTTCAGTCTCTCACCAGTTGTCGAATGAGAGGTCACGAGGTGTTGCTCCTGCCCGCTACCGGTTTTACGCGTTCTTTGATGATTATTTGCCCTATGTTCCCGTGCTTCTTCCGTTCTAATTTTTTGTGCACGTGTATATGAATGCATGTACTATGCGGTGCTATTCTTGAATATCCGTTTATTAACGTTTTGAACACTTACGAAGTTATGCCTCTATTCTAAACTTATCCTATTTTTATTGTAATTTAGTAGTGCAGTGCTTTGCTATTTTATAGTATTGAATTAGTGATGGCGTCGCAAGAGACTGTGCCCGCATCAAGCCAAAGAGACTCAACGGATTCTATTGACTCTGAGCTCACTGAGGCTGAGCCTCAGTCACCCTGACCATTCTTTGGCAAATGGGTGAAGTACAAGAAGCTGGTTGGCGACAGCATCATCTTCCAGTGCTTGTCCTGCCTCCCCAAGATCACTGAGGTGAAGGTGAACAAGGGCACCTAGGCCAACCTGAAGAGCCACTTCAACATGATTCATCCTGACAAGGCAAAACAAGTTGATGAAGCTTGCAAGGCCAATGTTAGGACTGGCGGCCGCAGCAGGAACCGGTTTGGTCAGTCAGACGACGGCGGATCAACCAGCATGAAGCAGCGGCAGATGTCCATCGCCGAGACCTTTGGCATCATGACCCAGGGCATGATGCCCTGATAATTTTGGATTTATCGGTTATCACCTTGTTGGGCGATAAATTTATCGCCACTTATCGATTATCGGTTATCACCGATAAGGTTATCGATTATCGTGATACATTTTTTCGTTATCGCGCCCACCACTGGTAATTAATAACTTGTTGGCAGTTGCATTTGACCTATTGTTTGAGCAGGAAATCTTCGGCGTAGGAAAAATCAACTTTACAATAAACATCAGTTGTCTGTAGACAATTGTGTTTTTTTATACATCACTTATTTTGTTTTTTAAATCGATTATGAAAAGTCATAAAACACAATAAGGTCAATTTTTCCTTTCAGCCATAATTTACCTACAGAATAGAATTAAGGTCTTGCTTATGCATCTGGAGGTAATCCCTTCCAATAAGAGACTTATTTCCGTCGCAAATTGGTATTGAAATGAATACAGAATTTAAAAGACTCATAGCGAGAAGCATTTTAAAACCCCAAATTCCAGTCCGTGAATTGTAATTTGTTTGAAACTTTGGTACATTCCCGGTAACAATTACCAATTAATGTAAGTGTGTATATGTGTGTGCGGAGGGGGGAAAAGCATATAAGGTATTTTGAAAACGAAAGAAAAGTGATGAAAAGAGAAGGGAGTGTAGGAGATTTGCAAAGGGATGAAATGCGCCTGGTGATCAGGCTTATCGCTTTCATTATATTTTTGCTTTTGTGTATCTTTTATTGTTGTTCTTGTTTTAGTTACATTTCAACGGCGTTCAAACCTTTTGTTTTAAAAACTTCAATGTTTTTTCTATATGTCGTTTATCTTAACTCATAATAGATAGGTTTTTAATTGTATTTGGTTAAACTTTCTTCGTTCATGGGTTTCTTTATTTAGTATGCGTTTTCTTTTCCAGTGCAGTTTTTTCTTCTTTACTGTTGCGAAAGAGGCAGTACGAATAATTTAAATAAAATTTCCCAAACTAGCCTTCTTTTAAATTACATCCTAAATTTAACCTTCTCTCTGTAGTTAAATTAATGCCTTACCTCAATGTGATCCAATCAGTAGCAGGGAGAATGGCCATTTCTTGCATTCAATTTCTCTGTTAGCGGTGGGAACTCATGCCATACCAACAGGGCCCGTAGCGGCAAATAATCGCGGCTTTGTATTGCCTGGTCGCAGTTTATATATTTTTGTTCAGCGTCTGGCGGTCGTCTTAGAGGTGCCCTGTGTCAAAAAATATCACTCGTAGCAGACGTTCTCTCGACATCGTTCACACGCGCTTGACTTGGGCTCAAAGGTTACAGTTTGAGTTGTTATCTATAATGGTAAAAAATTAAAGTAATTAAAATTCAATGTTTTCATGAAACAATGGAGATAAGGATTTAAATTCCAATATTCTTAAGGAACGAAAAATTATCCAACAATTCAGGCTAATACGAACGAGACTGGTAGGTGTGAAAGACTAACTGGCATCTCTTGTTAAGAGTACAGTACAGGCAACAGTCAGATCGGTCTCTGGCTAATATTTGTTGTGCACGCCGATGTCGTTATTTGATTGCGATTTTTCTGTTCGTATGTGTGTAAAGATCTGTTGTGTTTTTCAGGGTTGCTTTATTTTTCCCCTTAACTTAGAAATGGAGAGACATAGTGTGAGATATAAAAAATAAGCCATTTGGGGCTAGAAATATTTGCGAAAAACGTGAAACGCCATAAAACCAAGACGACTGGAGTTCATGTATAAATGAGGTGAGTATTTTTTTATTTTAAAACCTTATTTATGTCTTATTTTCAAATTATATAGATGTACATATAACTCTGCGGGGTGCATTATGTATCTTACCTTATTTTATATGTGTCTTATGCGAAGTCTGTGATGAGCCAGAATGACGCTGATAACCTGGATTCGCCTCTGATATATATATATATATATATATATATATATATATATATATATATATATATATATATTGTAGCAGTCTACCCCCTACAAGCGCAAATATTTAATCATAACTGTGTATATATATATATATATATATATATATATATATATATATATATATATATATATATATATATATATATATAAATATATAACGGGTGGCCAAAAAGTTATTTCGCATTTTAAAAAAATTAATAACACAAAAACTAATCAAGTTATAAAAGTGGGTGCGATATAAAATGGAAGAGGAGATCTTGGGGTTTTATTATGGTACAAAAGTTACATTTTTATTGTGTATCTATAATACGTATATAAAGAATATAATACACAATAATACCCAACTAATTATTAACCCAGAAAGGCAAGATACAGCAAAAAACAGCGAGCAAGAATTGTGACTACTTATTTAAAACATAATGGATCAATTGTTACTGTGCAGAGGGACTTTAGAACAGCATTTAATCAACGAAAAAGTCCCTCGAGGCATTGCATTCTTGCAATGGTATCAAGGTTCAGAGAATCCGGGTTTACAGGTGATAAAGAACGCTCCGGTAGACCGAGATATGTGCGAAATGCAGGTGTCATTCAGCGTGTGTTAACCAGTGTTTAACAACAGCCACAAACGTCAACTAGGATACTTTACAGTCAACTAGGAATTTCTCAAACATCATTGCAACGCATCTTAACAAAAGAATTGAAACTTCCTCCACACAAAATTCAAATAACTCAACAAGTAAATTTTGCAGATCATTTTTGGGACTAACAAATGATTCCGACTTTTACCTCGCACCTAATGATGTCCGATGAAGCCAATTTTCACATTACTGGATACGTTAATAAACAAAATTGCAGATTATAGTGTGCTGAAAACCCCATGATAATTCATGAGCAGCCTCTTCGTGCACAGAAAGTTACGGTCTGGTGCGGCATAACCTGTTCGAGAATCATTGGTCCCTACTTCTTCGAGGATGCTGACGGAAAAACATTGACATTAATAGGGGACACTTACAGAGAAATGATACAAGACTATTTACAGAACTGGAAGATTTGGATATGCACGATATGTGGTTTCAACAAGATGGGGCGACACCACACACAGCGAGAGAAACCATGACAACACTAAAAGCAGCCTTCCCTGGTCGGTTAATTTCACGTTTAGGTGACGTTTCTTGGCCACCACGATCACCTGATTTTACCCCTCCAGATTTTTTCCTTTGGGGATACCTTAAATAAAATGTATACGCAAATAAACCTAATAATCTTCAAGAATTGAAACAAAACATCATTGAAGAAATCGACCAAATCACTCCTGATGTTTTGGAAAGTGTCATGGAAAATATGGTGCAAAGAATCCGCCTTTGTTTTAACAATAATGGAGAACATTTGAGGGATATTATATTTAAATAAAAAAAAATCCAAGATTTCCTCCTTCATTTTACATATTACTCACTTTTATAACTTAATTATTTTTTGTGTTATTAATTTTTAAAAATGTTAAGTAACTTTTGGGCCACCCGTTATATATATTATTTCAACAAGGGTTGGTAACCACAACTTAAATCGTGTGATTGGTACGCCCGATCTCTCAAGCGTTTTCAAATAAAATCACATGCTCATTTATTCGCTTTGTTCGGCTCATCGGAATCAGGTCTGTAATATTGAAATTGTAATATTTAGCTAAATATTTCCCCAAAGAATCTCGTTTTTAATACCTAATTCTTTCTCTCATTTACAGACCCTCCCAACTCCGTTGTAATTTATTTCTATAATTATTCATATTACCTATTTATATAATCTATTTATTCAATCTATTTAATCCATTTATGTATCCAAATTACAATCTATTTATGTATCCAATTAAATCCATACAATCTATTTATACATATCAATCTATATTGACTTTTACCAAATCCATTTAACCATATAATCTATTTGCTCATATAATCTATTTATCATTCGATATAAATATTTATCATACATTTAGAATATTTAATCATTTATATTCAACTATAATCTAATTAATATTTGTCAATCATCATATGTGTACTCTAATTCTCATTAACTCGTGCAAAGTTAATTGAACCGCATAAAATTCAATCCAATCATAAACTATAATTTCACTTTTCAATCATAACTGTTCATTTCATAATAAATATTTTTCGTATCTCTTTGTTTTAATACAGTATTCCCACGACGTTGCCGACTTAGGCCTAAGGAAATTTCGTCTGCAAGTTCGGACTTCCCGTTAGCGATTAACTTCATTCCCCTTGTATAACAAAAATATAGGTTTTTGGGTTTATTGTGACCAGAGCTGTCTAGTGTATCGCCTCAATAACCATCCAAAGCTATATAAATGGTGCCCAGACTAGTTTAATTATCTCCCAGACATTCATTCATTCGTAATAATAAATTAATTTTCACCCTCACGTGTTGCATTCTTTCGGACGACTCATATCGCCTCACTCGTTCCATTTTCCTCGTGCGAACTTTCATTTTCGACACGTGCTCGTTTCTCAATCCCAAATTTGCCTTAACATCTTTAAGTTTTTCGCTTAGCAATTTCATAGAATTAATTATCAATACAGTAGTAAGGACAGAGAGTGATCAAAATTCGCTAATTTTTTTTCATTTTTTTTTACCTTCAAGCGGGTGAATTGGAATTGCGCCCGCGCACACACACATATACACACTTTTAATATTTTATAAATGGATTACGATGGAGCCCAAAGCTACGCTCCCACATCGAGGACAATTACAACTACGCAAGCATCTTCCCCAGTAACAACGATGACCTATTCGACCACTTTCGCCCCCCCAGAGCAAGCATTCTCTCGCATTCGCCTCCCACTCCCTCTATGGTTCAACTGCCACCATTCGACTCACAAAATCCCATTGGCTGGTGGGAAATGGTGGAGCTCATCCTTCAACACCAGGCAGTTCCTGAATACCATAGAACGATCGCCGTAGCCCAGAAATTACCGCTGAGTATATTTTCCGTTTTTAAGAATATTTTGCTGGGTGGGGTAATTGCTGATTCTTGGGAGAGGTTCAAGCGGGCGTTCAAGGAGCAATTTGGGAGATCGCAAATAGAGGACCTGCGGATCCTTCTCGATACCTAGGAAATGGGGAACAGGCGTCCCACGCATTTTTTTTAGCCATCTCAAAGCTCTTGCACATGCCAGAGGAGACAGTCGACCAACTCGAGCCACTCATAACTGAGATGTTCATGCGTGGGATGCCAGATCAAATTAAGCCCCTTCTTTTAATGTCCTCCCCATTGAACGTGAAGATAATGGCAGAGGCGGCTGACGCCCTGTATAATAATCCTTTCATCAACTGGGGAAATCCAGGCTATGGGTTGTTTAGCGATGTAAATAAACACTCACATGTATCCATTTCTCAGGTTAAGTCACCGGCCGGAGCTCCTTACAACCGGCCAGGACTCCCCCAGGATGAATCCTCCCATGTTTCGGGTCTTTTATCCGTTCTAGAGAGGATTGAAATGGATATTTGTGCCCTAAAGATGCGAACGGGTCTTCACCGAGAGCAACATCGTGAGCAGGACGGAGGAATCAGACGTCGTTCCTCCTCCCGAAAAAGGCCAAACCAACGAGGGAATTCCAGCACAAGAGGTGAGGCAAGGCAAGTTCATTTTCAACCTTCGTCTAATTCCCCCTATCCTGACAACTCTCAGGGTAGCTGCTGGTACCACTCTAATTATGGGAGCAACGCTGTCCGCTGTCTACAGCCTTGCAATTTTTACCATACATCAATACGTGGCACCAACTTTAACCCTCATACTATATTTCAACCTTCAGGCTTTTGCTGGTCCCTCCTCAAATTTGGTGCAAGAGCAGAAAAATGCTCAAAGGTATGCTGGTACCATCAAAATCCCCAATCTCAACATGCCCTAACTTCACCACCTCAAATCCTACAAACCTCTGCGGGTTCCCTTACCTAATCTTTACCTTCAGCACAGGGAACTTTAAACTAGAAACGCAAGTGATACGTGGGTCTGTCACCTCTGCAATCTCATCGCTTCATCAGGTCGATCCTCCTTTTAGCGTTCATGACCCACTCTTTGGATTTTCCTTCCTGGTTGACACTGGCGCTCAATGGAATGTCATTCCAGCCTCTTCAGTCGAGAAAGCTTGCACCCCTTCTTAACTGGTCTTTAAAGCTGCCAATTCATCGGGCATAAGGACTTATGGGAGGCGTATCCTCGATCTCTCTCTCGGGTTACGTCGTGTTTTCCCATGGTCGTTCATCATTGCCGACGTCGACATTCAAATTTTGGGCCTCGATTTCCTTTCCGCGCACGACATTCTCGTCGATTCTCGCCACCGCAAGCTCGTCGACAGAACCATGACACTAACTGTTGATAGTTCATTCTTTCCTTACGCCAGCTCTCTCCTTTTTATTCGTCTTCCTGCAACTGCTCCCCCCTTCCAGCAACTCGTGCGGAAGTTCCCAAGCCTCTGTCTGCCTCCTTCTAAGGACAGACCTACTAAACACCAAAAGGTGCGATTCCACTCGCATATCATTGCAGCTTTCCATTGATCGCATGAAACCAGCTTTTATAGAGGCCGTTCACCTGGAACAGTCACTACCTTTCTCTTCCACTAATATAGGTCCAGTGGTTATCCCAGCCTACCTGCCGCACCCAACAATTTCTTCAACACTTCCCAACCAACTAACTCCACTTCCGAACCCTTCTTCGGCTCTTTCAAATCAAATTGCAACTTTTTCTCCTACCTCTTTACTCGCAAAGCCTCCGCCAATCATCTCTACACCCCCCCCCAATTCTTCTTCCGAACTGCTGCCGCCTCACTTTTTGTTGCAGGACCAATCGACAGCAGCTGGAGAACATTCAGCAACCAACGCGCAACTCACGACTGTCGCCTTTTCGGGAGGTCCAGAACAATCGTCACCCGACGCTCCGGTCCTCGCTCGCGACAATCTCCCGCATCAATCAAGTGGCACTTCTAATCGCCACCTGACCCGCAATCCGAGTCAGCCAAGTGGCAATATAACTCGTCCTGGACGCGTTGTAAGGAGGCCTCGTCGCTATATAGTCTAAGATTTTTTATAAACACCTTGTGCGAGCTTTTCCCTCGGCGGGGTAGTATTGTAGCGGTCTACACCTTTACAAGCGCAAATATTTAATCATAACTATATATATATATATATATATATATATATATATATATATATATATATATATATATATATATATATATATATATATTATTTTAACAAGGGTTGGTAACTATAACTTAAATCGTGTGATTGGTACGCCCGATCTCTCAAGCGTTTTCAAATAAAATCACATGCTCATTTATTCACTTTGTTCGGCTCATTGGAATCAGGTCTGTAATATTGAAATTGTAATATTTAGCTAAATATGTCCCAAAAGAATCTCGTTTTTAATACCTGATTCTTTCTCTCATTTACAGACCCTCCCAACTCCGTTGTAATCTATTTCTATAATTATTTATATTACCTATTTATATAATCTATTTATTCAATCTATTTAATCCATTTATGTATCTAAATTACAATCTATACATGTATCCAATTTAATCCATACAATCTATTTATACATATCAATCTATATTAATATTTGCCCAATCCACTTAACTATATAATCTATTTATCAATCCATATAAATATTTATCATACATTTAGAATATTTAATCATTTACATTCAACTATAATCTAATTAATATTTATCAATCATCATATGTGTACTCTAATTCTCATTAACTCGTGCAAAGTTAATTGAACCGCATAAAATTCAATCCAATCATAAACTATAATTTCACTTTTCAATCATAACTGTTCATTTCATAATAAATATTTTTCGTATCTCTTTGTTTTAATACAGTATTCCCACGACGTTGCCGACTTAGGCCTAAGGAAATTTCGTCTGCAAGTTCGGACTTCCCGTTAGCGATTAACTTCATTCCCCTTGTATAACAAAAATATAGGTTTTTGGGTTTATTGTGACCAGAGCTGTCTAGTGTATCGCCTCAATAACCATCCAAAGCTATATAAATGGTGCCCAGACTAGTTTAATTATCTCCCAGACATTCATTCATTCGTAATAATAAATTAATTTTCACCCTCACGTGTTGCATTCTTTCGGACGACTCATATCGCCTCACTCGTTCCATTTTCCTCGTGCGAACTTTCATTTTCGACACGTGCTCGTTTCTCAATCCCAAATTTGCCTTAACATCTTTAAGTTTTTCGCTTAGCAATTTCATAGAATTAATTATCAATACAGTAGTAAGGACAGAGAGTGATCAAAATTCGCTAATTTTTTTTCATTTTTTTTTACCTTCAAGCGGGTGAATTGGAATTGCGCCCGCGCACACACACATATACACACTTTTAATATTTTATAAATGGATTACGATGGAGCCCAAAGCTACGCTCCCACATCGAGGACAATTACAACTACGCAAGCATCTTCCCCAGTAACAACGATGACCTATTCGACCACTTTCGCCCCCCCAGAGCAAGCATTCTCTCGCATTCGCCTCCCACTCCCTCTATGGTTCAACTGCCACCATTCGACTCACAAAATCCCATTGGCTGGTGGGAAATGGTGGAGCTCATCCTTCAACACCAGGCAGTTCCTGAATACCATAGAACGATCGCCGTAGCCCAGAAATTACCGCTGAGTATATTTTCCGTTTTTAAGAATATTTTGCTGGGTGGGGTAATTGCTGATTCTTGGGAGAGGTTCAAGCGGGCGTTCAAGGAGCAATTTGGGAGATCGCAAATAGAGGACCTGCGGATCCTTCTCGATACCTAGGAAATGGGGAACAGGCGTCCCACGCATTTTTTTTAGCCATCTCAAAGCTCTTGCACATGCCAGAGGAGACAGTCGACCAACTCGAGCCACTCATAACTGAGATGTTCATGCGTGGGATGCCAGATCAAATTAAGCCCCTTCTTTTAATGTCCTCCCCATTGAACGTGAAGATAATGGCAGAGGCGGCTGACGCCCTGTATAATAATCCTTTCATCAACTGGGGAAATCCAGGCTATGGGTTGTTTAGCGATGTAAATAAACACTCACATGTATCCATTTCTCAGGTTAAGTCACCGGCCGGAGCTCCTTACAACCGGCCAGGACTCCCCCAGGATGAATCCTCCCATGTTTCGGGTCTTTTATCCGTTCTAGAGAGGATTGAAATGGATATTTGTGCCCTAAAGATGCGAACGGGTCTTCACCGAGAGCAACATCGTGAGCAGGACGGAGGAATCAGACGTCGTTCCTCCTCCCGAAAAAGGCCAAACCAACGAGGGAATTCCAGCACAAGAGGTGAGGCAAGGCAAGTTCATTTTCAACCTTCGTCTAATTCCCTCTATCCTGACAACTCTCAGGGTAGCTGCTGGTACCACTCTAATTATGGGAGCAACGCTGTCCGCTGTCTACAGCCTTGCAATTTTTACCATGCATCAATACGTGGCACCAACTTTAACCCTCATACTATATTTCAACCTTCAGGCTTTTGCTGGTCCCTCCTCAAATTTGGTGCAAGAGCAGAAAAATGCTCAAAGGTATGCTGGTACCATCAAAATCCCCAATCTCAACATGCCCTAACTTCACCACCTCAAATCCTACAAACCTCTGCGGGTTCCCTTACCTAATCTTTACCTTCAGCACAGGGAACTTTAAACTAGAAACGCAAGTGATACGTGGGTCTGTCACCTCTGCAATCTCATCGCTTCATCAGGTCGATCCTCCTTTTAGCGTTCATGACCCACTCTTTGGATTTTCCTTCCTGGTTGACACTGGCGCTCAATGGAATGTCATTCCAGCCTCTTCAGTCGAGAAAGCTTGCACCCCTTCTTAACTGGTCTTTAAAGCTGCCAATTCATCGGGCATAAGGACTTATGGGAGGCGTATCCTCGATCTCTCTCTCGGGTTACGTCGTGTTTTCCCATGGTCGTTCATCATTGCCGACGTCGACATTCAAATTTTGGGCCTCGATTTCCTTTCCGCGCACGACATTCTCGTCGATTCTCGCCACCGCAAGCTCGTCGACAGAACCATGACACTAACTGTTGATAGTTCATTCTTTCCTTACGCCAGCTCTCTCCTTTTTATTCGTCTTCCTGCAACTGCTCCCCCCTTCCAGCAACTCGTGCGGAAGTTCCCAAGCCTCTGTCTGCCTCCTTCTAAGGACAGACCTACTAAACACCAAAAGGTGCGATTCCACTCGCATATCATTGCAGCTTTCCATTGATCGCATGAAACCAGCTTTTATAGAGGCCGTTCACCTGGAACAGTCACTACCTTTCTCTTCCACTAATATAGGTCCAGTGGTTATCCCAGCCTACCTGCCGCACCCAACAATTTCTTCAACACTTCCCAACCAACTAACTCCACTTCCGAACCCTTCTTCGGCTCTTTCAAATCAAATTGCAACTTTTTCTCCTACCTCTTTACTCGCAAAGCCTCCGCCAATCATCTCTACACCCCCCCCCAATTCTTCTTCCGAACTGCTGCCGCCTCACTTTTTGTTGCAGGACCAATCGACAGCAGCTGGAGAACATTCAGCAACCAACGCGCAACTCACGACTGTCGCCTTTTCGGGAGGTCCAGAACAATCGTCACCCGACGCTCCGGTCCTCGCTCGCGACAATCTCCCGCATCAATCAAGTGGCACTTCTAATCGCCACCTGACCCGCAATCCGAGTCAGCCAAGTGGCAATATAACTCGTCCTGGACGCGTTGTAAGGAGGCCTCGTCGCTATATAGTCTAAGATTTTTTATAAACACCTTGTGCGAGCTTTTCCCTCGGCGGGGTAGTATTGTAGCGGTCTACACCTTTACAAGCGCAAATATTTAATCATAACTATATATATATATATATATATATATATATATATATATATATATATATATATATATATATATATATATATATATATATATATTATTTTAACAAGGGTTGGTAACTATAACTTAAATCGTGTGATTGGTACGCCCGATCTCTCAAGCGTTTTCAAATAAAATCACATGCTCATTTATTCACTTTGTTCGGCTCATTGGAATCAGGTCTGTAATATTGAAATTGTAATATTTAGCTAAATATGTCCCAAAAGAATCTCGTTTTTAATACCTGATTCTTTCTCTCATTTACAGACCCTCCCAACTCCGTTGTAATCTATTTCTATAATTATTTATATTACCTATTTATATAATCTATTTATTCAATCTATTTAATCCATTTATGTATCTAAATTACAATCTATACATGTATCCAATTTAATCCATACAATCTATTTATACATATCAATCTATATTAATATTTGCCCAATCCACTTAACTATATAATCTATTTATCAATCCATATAAATATTTATCATACATTTAGAATATTTAATCATTTACATTCAACTATAATCTAATTAATATTTATCAATCATCATATGTGTACTCTAATTCTCATTAACTCGTGCAAAGTTAATTGAACCGCATAAAATTCAATCCAATCATAAACTATAATTTCACTTTTTAATCATAACTGTTCATTCCATAATATATATTTTTCGTATCTATTTATTTTAATACAGTATTCCCACGACGTTGCCGACTTAGGCCTAAGGAAATTTCGTCTGCAAGTTCGGACTTCCCGTTAACGATTAACTTCATTTCCTTTGTATAACAAAAATATAGGTTTTTGGGTTTATTGTGACCAGAGCTGTCTAGTATATTGGCGCACTAACCACGTAACAACCTATAATATATATATATATATATATATATATATATATATATATATATATATATATATATATATGTGTGTGTGTGTAAACGGGGTCGTATTGTAGAGCCCAATCTTTAGTTTAACAAGAAAGGTGAGGATGAGGAAGATCCTGTTCATTTTCCTTTATTTTACAACTTTTCGAGCTTTCTCCATCATTTTCATGTCTCGACACCCTATAAATTGAAGGGGAATAAAATTAATTAAAGCTTTCTAACAAAATATGACTTTAAATGCGATGAAGGAGAAATAAATCAACTAAACTAAACAAAAGCAGTAAAGCATGATCTAACACACAAATAATAATAATAACACTGATGAAATGTAGTGAGAAGTGTTAAAACAAAGAAACTAAAATGCGGAAGCTGAATAAAAATTAATTTAAAAGCACATACTCTCTTACGGGACGTAAGCCAAATGAATATGAAAAACACTTACCTTCAGTCATCAAGATCGGACATTAAAGTAATAGCCTATAGTAAGGAGGTTGGCAATAGGGTTTTAATTGTGGAAGAGTTATAAAATTAGAAGGGGAACTGAAGTGGAGTCGTGGTTAAGAGTAGCGCGCTTATTTTAGATGTGAATTTCTCTTAGGATTCTGAAGGATGGTTTGTTTTGGGGAGAATGGATTATTTTAATATGATCAAATGAAATATATGTCTTGCCTTTAATGGAATGAGAACAAATAACCGAATTATCTTTTGTACTCAGTGTTTTTCCGGTGCGAAGACTAATTCCCAAATTAAAACCTCGCCCGGAGTGAACGAATACTGCTGCCTATTTACTCGTATGTTCTTCAGAAGCAACGCGAACAAGTGAATTTGTAGACAACACTCCCGTTCAATTCAGGTAGAAGTTTATTTTGGGGAGATAAAAAAGAAGATTTTTTTTTGTTTTTAACAAACGTAATACGGTAATTGGTGCGAAGATAGACATATTTTAGTAATTTAATTACACTGCTTTTAGATTCAGATTATACAGGTCCCATATCGGGGAATAAATAAATATTTAGTATCTTTAGTGACGTCATAAGGGCGAGCCTAGGTGACTAATTTCCGAGTGAAAGTAGTGTTTGGAAATTTGTTTTTTCTATTTGTGAGGCGAGAAAGCTATTATTTGAAAAAAAAGTTCTTTAGGAAACAAAAACTGTGCATATTTTCAAAAGAAAAGGAGAAATGGTATCCTCTTTAAAGACGTGTCGTAATAACACTTGGTTTGAAGGAAAAATCACAGAAGAAAATGGATTCTTAATTAACTAAAGTTTTGTTTACGATCCTGGGGTAGAAATTCCTTCCGGTGTTTTCATAATATTTATCTCTAAAAATGGGCGGGATGAATTTCTTTTAACTTACATAATGAATTTTACCTTTGGGCGGAGTGAATTAATATAATAGAAGAAATTATTTGCTTGAGAGATGTTATCAAAAACACTGAAACAATCGCCAACAATGTGTCCATAAAAAGGTGGTTGGAATTCTTTGGGACATTCGGGTATCATTTTATTTTCTAAGAGTGATATAAAACAATCCGCAGTTAAAGAGCCAATATTCCGGGGTATATTGGCCTTCTGTTTGTAAATAATATTCTCAAAAACCAAGAAAGAGTCCTTAAAAAATAATTCTAAAATCCGTTTAAAGCAAGTAATATTTTGAAAGTACCCAGAAGATTGGAAGATACAGTTTAACATATAATTTATGGTTTCGGCCACAGATTCATTGGGGAGGAGAGAGTGTAGCATTACCAGTTTCTTATAATCCGTAGTACTCCCAAAATAACTAAAATAGGTAATGTATATTATATATTTCTGTAGTACTCCCAAAATAATTAAAATCAAAGTAACTTTTATCTGTAATGCAAATCATATATATATATATATATATATATATATATATATATATATATATATATATATATATATATATATATATATATATATATATATATATATAACAGGCAATGGCTTCGCTACTAAGATTAAAATTTAAAATTTGAAATCTAGAAAAAAGTAACCATGGTTAAATTTTTATAAATTTTCTGAACTTCGCCAATTATAATAATTTTAAAAAGGAACTCTAAACTATTTCACCCCTTTCAAAAAATCACGTTGCTAAAATATAGTTATAGATAAAATAAAAAAGCAGCCTTACTTAAATTTTAATAAGTTTTCTGAACTTTATCAATTGTAATTCATATTTTTTAAAACATTATAAAGCATCGGATAATCATATTTATTTTTTCTGAACTAAACTATTTTGTATTTTCAAACTCTAAAGAAATTCTTAGAAATTACCTTGATAAAAATTTAAATTATACTTAAGTCATAACCAAACTAAGATGAAATTATTATTCAAAATCTAAAAAATCCCCTTCTTACATTATAGAGTTAGTGATGATGATGAGGATATATATATATATATATATATATATATATATATATATATATATATATATATATATATATATATATATATATATATATATATATATAACATAATTTAGAATGCCCCTATATTAAACGATTCCCTTAGAACCGCCTTGCTTAAAATGTTCCAACCAGCCTCGCTCTTCCTCATTGTACTTTCGTCTTCCGACTGGCAAGGTTTGTTCAATAAGTGTTCCACAATTCAGGTTAACAAATTCATCTCAAACGTGTGAGTACTGTACTTATATAATTTTAATTTATTACAGACCCCAATTTACTTTATTACCATTGTGATCCGTTAACATTCTTTGTTCTTTTAATACCCTGTTACTATCTGTTAACATTCTTTATTCTCTTAATACCCTGTTAATATTCATCAACATTCTTTGTTCCTTAATACTCTGTATTATTAGATAATTAATTATTGTTTTATTTAGCCTAAATAGCGGAAAAGAATTAATCACATAGTTATTTTTTAGATGAAAATTGAATAAAGAATTTAAGCCTAACGACGGAGGATCGACTGTTAACACGTTGTGAAATTAGAAGGAATGAACGATAACGAAAATAAAATGTATTTAAGAATTATAAATGAAAACAGGATTGATTGAATATAACTTTACAAATTGGTATACACGAGTTAAATCAAATAAGATCACCATCCGATATTAAATTGGATTTTAATATTAGTGGAATAAATAATAGTGGATCACAATTATATATAAATTAGGATGCAATAGTATGTAATAGTAAATTTGGGTCTGCATTGAATTAAAAATATCTATTAATAACGTGCTCACGCTTGAGATGAATTTATTAACCAGATTGAGAAACTCTTTTGCACCTACCTTTCGAGTCTGGAGATGGGAGCACAATGAGGCAGAGTTAAGACGATTGGGATTTATTTTAAACAATGAGGTTCTCGGGGCATTTGTTATATATGGGAATTCTAATTTCCTTTATGTATGCATATATTGGATTTACAGATAAAGATACCAGTTACATTAAAGTATTCGGAATAACATAACAAATTATTTAAATTACTTTTGGAGTGACGCAGATTTACATGATAACATTTTATTTATTTTGAGTAATACAGAATCATTGTATACACGTACATTATTTTGTTTATTTTTGGATTAATAAGAATCAGGCAGTGTTACAATTACTCCCCATGGAAGAGAGTTATCCCACCCCTTTATTTTAAAATATGGTCTTGCTAGTCCTGCTAACGGCGAGGTCTCCTTATGACGCGACCGGAGCATGTCTCAGTGCCAGTGGTTTGCCTGCGAGCACGGGAACACGTATTCGCTGTGGCAGTATCAGTTGCGTTAAGCGAGGCACCAGCACCAGCAGATATTGACGGAGCGAAGGTGATCCGCTTCTTTGTTCCTTCCGATATGGCGTCAAGCGAGACGTGGGAGTCTCGAGTCCGGTTTTCCGCGCCAGGGGTAACCAGTGGGGGAGAGATTTGGTCCTGACTGACCACCGTAGCCGACGAGGGTTCCTGCAACACAACAGGCGGAGGTAGCAAAACGGTTGGTGAAGTTCAGCAACCACTTTTTTAAATACGCAATTCATGAAAGATATGTTATTACAAACTTGACCCAAGGACCCCACAATGGCGTGGACTCAATATGCGGAAATAAATGATAGGAGTAATATAAGAACAGATTTAGTCTAAGACACGAACAGGCATTCAAACACGCCGGCCAGAACGAGTAATAATGCTTGTGGCAGACGACTAGATTGGGGATGCAAACTGTCTGCAGTGTAATTTGAAAAGGGGAGGCACTCGCGCGTGCAAATATCTTTCTCGTTCTTTCATCTTGAGGCTGAATGTTCCCGACGGTCTACCGATAGTGATGAGGTTTCTTCTGAAAGCAGAGGAGGCGGCAAAGTTTGGGAAGTAGAATTTGGGGTGTTCGAGGTGACAGTACGAGTTATGAAGAAAATATTATCGCGTATATCTGGTCCATTTGCATTTATAGTGGAAGATGAAAAAGAGGGTTGCTAATGGGGAACAGCTTCGATAAATTAAGGTTTCAAGCGGTCCAGAGAAATGGTATTCTGTTTGGTGTCATGCATTATGACAGAGAATTTGGCCTCCTAGAAATGACGAGGGATTGTCGATCATGAACAGGCTGAGTCACAACGGACAAAAACATGATAACAAATCGTCATTTCCCATGGCATAGAAGAAGTACGATTAGTCGGCACTTTAGGGGAAATTGGACAGACTTCAACAATTGTCTGTATTAAATAATGGACGTAGGAAGCAGGATAAACGAATCCCTAGTAAGATCAGAGGCAGCTTGTCCACCGTCATGATACTAGGAACTGTGGAGCGTAGGCTAGTCTCGATTTACCTATGGACGTGTTCGATGACGCCGTTAATATGAGAATGGTAGATTGTAATATGTAAACAAAATGAGCCAATAACTTATATGGTGTTTGGTTATTAATGGGATTTATTTTTGGCTAATAAATCAGCCTAAATAGCTATTTGAAAACCATTACCATAAATTTATTGTTTGATGGAAATAGTCGTCTGCTATTTTTAGGCCTACAACTAAAGTGAAATAAATTTATAAATTTTCTGAACTAGGTTTTTAAGAAAAACAATTAAACACAATAAATATATTCAAAGAATTAACGAATGCAGAATGATAATTGAATTAGGAATACAATGTAAGATGCGGTAAAGTAAATATAATAAAGTAACTGATTTAAGGTAACAAGATGTAAAGTAACTAATATATGAAATGAATATGTTGTAAAGTAATATGTGGAGTGAAAGTGAAAACGAAGGAGAGTATGATGGACTGAATTGGGGTCTGCAATGCGAGAAATAAGTAGAATTAAGACCTACTCTCGAATGGCAGGCAGTTTGCAGAGAATAGGTGTGAGGGGATTTATAACTGACCTTGATTGAAATTAAAGTTGAAGCGGAATGATTGGTGACACGAACACAAATGAGAGAGAGAATTCGGGTTATTTCAAAAGTGGTTAAATGCGTGCGTTTGTATGTATGTGAAATTCTAAGAGATGTTGTTTGAACCAGTAGTACATTAAATGAAATCAGTATTTCGTCACATGATATGTGATTTATTAAACTTTACATAAAATAATTGAATTGCAAAAAGTTATGGATAAATTAATTGAATGATTGTATTGACAAAAAGTTAATTAAAATATATGAATGAATGAATTATTAAGTTGTACATAATTTGCATGAATGATTTAATTTACAAAAGTTAAGTAAAAGGAATTGAATGATTTGAATTTTATACATAATAAATAATAATATATATATATATATATATATTTTAAGTTTCCCAGGAGGATTTTATTATAGGAATGCCCAGAGGGCATTGCTATACTTATATAAGCGCTTGCCAGTGATGCGATTCCAATTGGCTTCTACGATCGGTCATAATTGTTGATACACACGCCATTGTGGGGTCCTTGGGACAAGTTTGTAATAACATATCTTTCATGAATTGCGTATTTAAAAAAGTGGTTGCCAAACTTTCTGACATGGTAAAGGGGGAAAGGGTCCGGCGTCTCCATTCTATTTTAACTGGGGAAAGATCTACCCTAGGATAAACCCTCATTCCTTGAGTTTAATTCTTTAAAATAGTTTTTACGACTGTATGTTAAAATAATAATAATAAATAATTGTGTAGACTGTCTGGAACCGGAGTTTTGAATATACAAATGCAATTGGGAAAATGTTATGAGATCACAACGCGAAATGCGAAAGAGGCTTTTACGTATGACGAGTATTTGTGGTGCCTAATTGCAAAGTGGAGTAGAGCCTACAAAGAACCTCCTAAATGAGTACCCTATTGACCCTATGAAATTTTGAAATTGGGCATAGAAATCGAAAATTAAAATAATATGCCATCTTGTAACAATTAATTAATGTAAAACAAAGTAAATAATTGTAAATAATGTTAATTCGTAATTTAATAATCTATTTATCAATGCAAAGCAGAATATTTTGTAATAATGCAAGTGAAATCGTTGTGTTCCCAATCGAATATACAAAGGTACACACATTAGGAAACAGGTAAGAGCCACGGTCTGGCCGCAGAGATAACAAAGACAGTGGAAACAACTGTGCATACATCGAACAGAATCTGATAGAGTGGGAGTCCGACCCACCAACCTTGACGTGAACCCATGAAAGACGAAATCAACCTTTCTACGGATGTTGGCTTGATAAAGCCCGGTCATTTTTTCCAAATTCAAATACTCTTTCGGGGCACACGTGCCTACACTGAACATGCACACACCCTCTGATCGAATAAGCTCCACCCAGCGGTGGGATCGGAGAACACACGCACTTATCCTCTGATCAGATAAGCTTCGCTCAACGTTCGGATTAGAAAAACGGAGCCACGCCCTTAAATTTGCGTTATAATAAATAGGCTTACCAAACATACAACAAGAATCTTTATTATTAGTATCATAATTTCATCAACCGCCAAGAATCAGACAGTACCTTAATCCACGCTCCGTCCGCCCACAATCCCAGAGTCTGACACAGAAGGAGAGATACAAGAAACGCTGAGTTTATTAACACTGGTAGCCTGTCATAAGGACATGAACACACAAACGAATCCAAAACTCAGCGATTTCACTTGCTCCTAAGCCAAGATTAAAAGCATACAAAACCGCCATTTTTTCTTCCGATTCCCTCATTCCGCCAACTAGTCAATCCGGTTACCGTAAACCAGCCGACAAGTAGATAGCAAACCGGACATTTGGAGTCAGATTAAATTCTACAGTCTTGCCACCTTAGCCTCGATCACCAATAAATTGGATACCCCCTTCTATCCATTATAAGCTATTCTTTTCCACCATATGTTAATATAACCGTTAATAGAAATAATATCGTGAACACGGACACACTTGAAAAACTAAATCAGAAACTTAAGTTGCTTAAGGTTAATGGATGGCCATGAGTTCTGAACTCATGGAAAGTCTTGATGATGATGCTTTTTGTTTTTGACACATTCCTGTGCATGGTTCTAATTATATATTGTAGATGCATGATCTGACACAATCCTATGCATTGTTTAAATTTTATATTGTAGATGCATGATCTGACACAATCCTATGGATTGTTTAAATTGTATATTGTAGATGCATGATCTGACACAATCCTATGTATGCATTTTGTGGGTGGGTTTTGAACAGATGCGCGTGACCTTTGATAGGCCCTTGTGGCTTTTTCATCCGTGAAATTATGTTATGTTAACTATGGAGATACGGCAAACATTTAAGAAACATTTTTTTTCCATTTCATATTTAAATTCTGCTTTGTTTTCCATCGCGGTGAAAGAGCAAGGTGCTACAGGAAGTTGTGTTTTTTCGTTTATCTTATATTTGTGTTCTTGCTATCCATTCTTAACTTCGTCGCGAAGTACCTAAACTGAAAAACAAACTAACTAGAACGAAAATGATTTTTACCTCCATGACCCTCTAATAGAATGGTCTAAAGTACATACCAAGATTACAAGCATTCAATATAATTGCTAGAATGGAAAATTCTGAATAAATTCTGGGATAAAATCGGAGCAAATGAGGATCTTCAGTATGCAGTACAGGATATGGCGTTGAATGTATAGGAATCAACAGGGAGGACATAGAGTATGGGTTGAAAAGGTTAAAAAATCATAATGCAATGGATGAAGAAAGGATCATAAGAAGGTTTAAAGTGGAATCACAGGTCCCCAGAACCCATCGAAGTGATGCCACTGCTGAACAAATAATGCTTCCAGCCATAGCTACATCATCGGATGTAGGTCACCATATGGGATAGCGGGATATCAAGCCTTATTCGAGAACAGTAATTCTGAAGATCCATACCCCATGAGCTTTCCCACTCGCATTCCCATAATATTTATTCCACCCAACATGTTTTCACCCAACTGTGTGATTAACTTGTTTTATTACTTGTTCCTGAGGGCGAGCGTAGCGAGCAGGGGGTAATGGGGCGGCTATGCCCCCCATATAGCAACCCATAGTACGGTTCACAGGGTATGGATCTTCAGGTTTACCGGCATATGTGCTGCTTTAGGTCATCCTGCATTGATCCAGACCAATCTACATTGTTGTAAATAAACTGAACTAATACTTTGTAAAGTTCTCGAGGTAAACCTGAAGATCCATACAGTATATATCTTCAACTAACAAAAATTAACACATATATCAAACTATTTTATATATGCATAATATGTAGGTGGCTCTGATTACGCAAAGCCCTTTCTATTCATCATATATATATCCAGTTTTGATTTGAAAGACCTCAAGCTTGCTGAATTTACTATAACATAACATAAAATAGTATTATGTCGGATCATACAATTTAAACAATCCATAGGATTGTGTCAGATCATGCATCTATAATATACAATTTGAACCATGCACAGGAATGTGCCCAAAACAAAGGTAAATATGCAGATTAGCGTGCACAGGAATGTACCCAAAACAAAGGTAAATATGCAGATTAACGACTCAGCCGAAAAAGTGTTTTTTTGGTAAATATTTTCGTTCACCCCTCCAGGAATATTCATGCGCGTTTAAGTCATCTGACGTCAGACCCCACCCCCACCCCCATTATAATTCAAAAAATGATTAAACACCCTGATATGATTTGTTTAAATCATTCACCTATGTAAATGTTAGCACATTAGTCTATAAACAATTAGGATTATATACTGGGGGGGACTGTGCCCCCCAGACCCCCTCTCAATTTAATTAAACTCAGGATCATCGTAGTGTGGTTTCCCCATTGTGTTTACCCCCACATGAGCCGTCCCCTTAAATGTACTCCAAAAATGTGAATCATTTTGGAACATGGACGAAATAGTACGTCCCATCATTCGAGTCGCTAATCTACATATTTACCAAAACAAAAAGCATCATCAAGACTCATCAAAATCCAAATTAATCGTAATATACAATAATAAAAAACAAACTGCATCCACAGGAATGAGTCCAGAATACCCCCCAAAGTTAACCCTCCCTCCCCATATAATCATCTAATCTATGTTTGAATACATTCAAATTTGGACTGTCTAAAGTCTCAGAGGGCAAACTATGCCAGTCATATTTTCCAACATCCAACCTGCACCTCTGTTTTTTAATTTTTAAGTGGTGACCCCTAGTCCTAATATACCTTCCAACTCAAATAACTTGCTAAAATCCAACTTATCCATTCCAGAACAGATTTTAAAAAGCTCAATCATCTTCTCTCACATGAGAACATATTTACTATCCTCAGTCTATCTTCATATTCAAGGTGCTTCAGGAAAGGTATTTTTGTTGTCCTCCTTTGTACTGACTCTAGCAGGTTGATGTCATGTCTAAAATGTGGTGACCATGCTTGTATCCAGTACTCTAAATGTGGCCTAAGATACGAGTTATAAAGTTTAAGGATAACCTCTTTTGCTCTTAAGTGGGCATGTATCTTAGCCCCCTTAATTATGCTTTGAGCCACCCCATTAGCCTTGCGTACAATATTTGCTACATGTTGGTGGAATTTTAATTTCAGAAGACCCTATGACAAACATTGTATCACCAAGAAATTTGTTTGTATTTGCTGAAACTCTTGGGAATATGAAGTTTGGATATGGAACTCAAAAGGAATATGAACAGGAGGAAGAACTTTTGAAAACCAGACCTGAACCAAAATTATTTTAGGCACACAAATCTTCATTCATTCATTCCAATATCAAAGGAGGCTCTCCAAGTTCACCCATTTAGTCTCTGTGAGACTTATAGATTAGAATCGGTCACAAAAAATATTTCATCTCCAGTGTTCAATGGAAAACTTGCAGGTTATGCCACTGTGATTTACGATGGACAGAGTCACGAGAAGTGACTGTAAAATTTCTCCACCCGCATGGACCCTCTCAGAGTTTTTGTTTCCCTGAAATAGAAGATTCTTGTACCATGGACATCTTGAACATTTTGGTGTCAGTAGAACCAAAAACTGCAACAGGAAGAAGCTACACGATTAGCGAAAAGGAGTCTGATGTAACAAACAAAGTGATGGCTCTGCTCAAATGAATACCTAGGTATTTATTAAGTAATGTTTTGTTTAAATTTTTGTCTTCAATAATCTTTTGTCTAATGTTTCGTTTTAAATAACATTTTGTATAGGTAATAAAAATTGTAAATTTGTAATATTTGAAAGGCATTATGTTGTTTGTCTCACATTTCTGAAATGATAAAAAATAATCTCTTGTTTTATTGAATCTAAGACTGAAAAATGGCAGGGCATCTTAGAAAGGGGGAGAGGTTGTGTTTGGAAAGACTGAAATATGATGACCATGTCAAGATACATCAAACTTTCTCAAAATCACTATTTACTAACTCATAAACGGCCCCAGTAAAGCGACATGACTGAAAATACCACCCACCTGATGGTATAAAAAATGCCCATGGAGATCTCATTTTTATTTTTCCTGGAGCTATGGAGGATAAATAGAGCTAACTTTAGATTTTTTTTTGGGAGGATCGAAGTTGCACTTTGCCCACGGTCAAAGATCAAAGATTTAAAAAAAGGGTTTATCATGGCAAAAGTTGACCTAGGAATGTAACTCTTCCACTCATTCGGAAGATCTAATTTTCCCTGAGCATTTTGGTACCAAAATCGTTCTGATTGGTTAACTCTAGCCAAAGTTATGACTTCTCAAACTTTTTCAGTCAACCAGTTCAACCAAAGATTGACCTGGCCATTGATGACCCAGAGTCATAAAAATTGGTATGTGATGTTATCTCACCAGACCCAACTTGCATGCAAAATTCATCAAAATCCATGATCTAGTGTCACGATTTTGCCAAAAAGTGTGTACACTTCATGTAGAATGCCCCTTTGTCATCCACTTGGGCTTACTTCTTCTAGCACTACATTCCACCTTTGGCACATACCCATCTATGAAATTGCACAGTATCCTGACTAAAATTTTGTACATTTCTTCCACTCCTTTATCTCAAAATAGCTCTACTCAATCAAATTGGGCTAGTTCCCTTCTCATTTCAGCGGTTTGCTTTCTGGAAATTGTACCTAAACTGCTAGACTCTGTCAGTATCCAATATGAGATCAAAAGTAATCACAGCATGCTGACTTTTTCCCAGTGGAGGCAGTAACTCCAAGTCCAAGATATCACTTGGGTCCCTGGTGAATACAAGATCAAGAGTAGATGGGTTAACATCATCCAAATTGTGGGTGTCCTCCGAAACATGTTGATGTAATAAAGCATCGTTAACACTGTCGAGAAAATTTCTTGCATCTACCACTTGACCAATACCAGCCACTTTGTTAATCTCCCAACTAATCACTATTGTAGTTGCAGCTTAACCCATTGAGATCACAAAGATAATTTTTTTTTTCCTTGCCTATGCGGAGGCCTATTAATTGTCCCTCTCAACACTTTCTTACTCCGAATAATTAACTTACACTAAGAGACTCATGATAGGCATGATTGTTCATAAAGGCTACATTATTGCACGAGGATATTAGGTTCCTCCTAACTAAATTGCCACACCACCTCTGGGCGCCACTTGGTTTCACCTGTACTTCCTAAATACTGCAAAGTTATCTAAGTAAAAATTTCTGAATTTTGATGTTTGTTCAGTTTTGTTTCCATTAAACACACAATATCTGGGCAGAGAACGTCAAACAAAGACAGAAGTTCACTTGTCTTATTGTATACCCCATCAGCATTTCTATAGATACATTTGAGGGTGGTGTGGGCAGCTAAAAGTTTCTCTGCATTGCTCTCACTTTGACTACGGTTTCACCCCTGATGATCCATTTCCAATCTGCTATTTCCTGTCATTGGAGCTCCTCATTTTTTGTTTCATTTCTTCAACCAACACTTTCCTTCTGTCTCTGTCCTCCCAGGTCATGTCCCTAAAGCTCTTATAATTTTTTAATTCCTCACCATGGTCGGCTAACATAACATAATTTCACGGATGACAAAAGCCACAAAGGCCTATTAAAGTTCATCCACATCTGTCAAAACCCAACCACATAGGACTATATCAGATCATGCAACTACTTTATAAACAATCCATAGGATTGTGTCAGATCATGCATCTACAATAAACACCCCGTAAGGGGCGCGACGATTTGCCATCCTGGCTGCCGTGCTGACGGGATACAGCGCTCCGTCCGGCCCCAGCTTAGCCTCTCTTCCTTCCTTCAAAACACTTGTTTCCTCTCTTTTCACACAACCTCTCCCACAACTTTCTCTGGTCAGCCTCTAATTTCACAGGGTAGATGTTGACCTTCCTTTCAGCCAACCGTCCCGCTGAGGGGGTGGGGGACAATGTTCCCTAACCCCTGAGCTCCGGTCTGGGGTGGCTGGTTTTTAACAACCTGCTTCATCCCCACCCATACCTTCCTCACATCCCTTTTCCTCTCCTCTTCACAATCTATATATTTTACGCCGTGTTCAAGGTGGAGCTGCCATGCCGATGGACTGCCAGGCCACCAGGCGGGAGGGGTGGTCCCAAATGGTGGCGCCTGGCTCTGCCGGGCTTGTAAGCACCTCTCGCAGTGCGGGCTACTGCGAGAGGTGTGCGCTATTGCTTGCACAGGGGACCCTCCATATTTCTCTAACCAGAGAGGAGGCTTACTCCTCTCCTTCGCCTACGGGTGCAGGGGACTCCCCCTCACCCCCTTCTCTGGAGGTGCTTTCGGGCACCTCCCTTTTCCCAGCGGCAGTCCCCTCTTTTCTTTCCAAGGGGACTGCCAAGAAAGCCAGCAGGCAGCCCTTAGCCAGCCGCTCCCCATCGAAGCGGCTCGGTAGGGCAAACCCCCTTAGGAGGGAGAGGGAAGCCAGGCCCCTTCGGTCGCTTCCCTCAAAAGACCTGCTGGCAAGAATTTTAAACCTTGCCGGGGTCAAGGCCTGTGCCTCCCCACACAAGACTGGCGACACTGCCAAGGGGACCTGCGATGTCCTGGGAGGGGATGGCCAACTGGAGGCCCCTCCTGTGATAGACATGGTCCTTGAGGAGACCCAGCCTCAGACGGTAGGGCCTTCCATGGGGGGGAATTCGGGCTCGGTGCCAAGCACCGAACCTGAATCCGCCCCTATGCAAGGTCCTCCTCAAATGGCTGAGGGCTCCGAGGAAGTAAAAGGAGGGGAGGGATCTCCTCCGACAGGTGCCCCTACGACAACCAGGACCTTATCCATTTCAGAGAGGGACCTGGCTGAGGCAGGTCCATCTGGCCTGGGGGCTTCTGCCGGCGGGGGTGAGAAGCGGGTTCATTCCCCGCCCTCCTCTCCAAAAATGAAAAAGACTAAAAAGACGAAAAAGACTCGGGGCTCCTCTCCATCCGCGGGGTTTGGCTGCCACTTTGGTAGACGACCAAGCCAAGATCTGCACATCCGGCCCCTCTACCCCCTCGTGTGCGGAGCCCCTGACCAAGACTAACACTAAGAGTGCACAGGGCGGAGCCTCGATGACATCGGGGCCCCTCATTCAGAGGTTACATGGCTTTTTCGAGCCCGCTGGCTTCAAACGCTTCCTCGTTATTCGCTCCACTGATGGCACCATGTTGTCCAAGGGCAACATGATCCATCAGAGGAGAGGATTAGCTAGTGCAATTGGTAGAGAGCCGAAGGTGACCCGTTTCTCGGACGGCAGCCTTCTGGCAAATGCGGCGAATCCCGCCGAGGAGGCCAAGATAAGTGCTCTTCGGACACTTCATGGCACCCCGGTGAGTGTGACGGTGCACTCTACCATGAACTTTGTGAAAGGAGTAGTTTATGCGAGGGAACTCGTTGACTACTCCATTGAGGACATCACCCTAGAGCTGGCCGACCATGGGGCGGTCAAGGTCGAACGTGTGATGAGAAAACAGGGAGGGGCTTCGAGACCCACCCCTACACTCTTTGTCATGTTCGACTGTGACAAGCTCCCTGAGTCGGTGCGTGCCGGTTGGTACCGCTACCGCGTGAAGTCATTCCTGCCACTGCCGCGGCGGTGCTATTACTGTCACCGCTTCGGCCATACGAATCGCTCATGTAGACGTGCAAAGTCGGGGTCACCCGAAGTCTCTGTAAATTGCTCCAAGGTTGCACACGATAAGTCCAAATCGTGTGTGGCCAAGTGTGTCAATTGCGGAGAGCCGCACCCTGCTTCTTCGAAGCAATGTGGTGCATATCTCCTGGAGAAAGAAATCCTGGCCGTTCAGGCCCAGGATCGACTCTCATTCCGCGAGGCTAAGGACTTGGTCCTGGCGCGCCCAGCTCTGCCTGGGACGTCATATGCCTCAGTAGTTAGAAAGGCCCCCTCTGCTCCTGGCCCATCCAGGCCAACGAGCATGGTTGTTTCCGCGCCCATTCGGAGCCCTTCTGCGGGCTCTACCCAACCCGGGCGCTCCCCTGGTAAAGCTGGCGGCAAAAAGGGTTCATACCCAGCCCTGGCTAAAACCAGGGCTCCCCCCTCTTCCCCCAGCGTGACCGTTTCCCGCAAGGCGAAACGGCCACGCGCCTCCACCGAGTCGTTAGACTCACAGGAGGCAACACAGCTTTAGGAACCCCCGAAGATGGCCTAGCGACCATCTTCGGGGGTTCCTAAAGCTGTCCCCCGAAAGGAGGACAGAAACAAAGGAGCTTCGGCTCCTTCGCTCCTCGAAAAGAGGGCCCCCTGCCTCCGAAGCCGCAGCGCCCGCCTAAGGTTTCGAGGCGGAGGGAGGAAAAGACTCGCATGGTGAGCCCAACCTCCCCCAATAAGTCCTCGAAGGCGACAGCGCCTCCAATGCTTTGTCCGGCCAACAGCACCCGGGGTTCTGCCCCCGGGAAGTGTCACGGCCATTCCCGTGAGGGTCTTCAGTTCGAGGAGGGCCCCCGCGTCTCCCCTGAGCTAGGCCTGGAGGGCATATTCCTTCAATGGAATTGCCGTGGACTCCGGGCCAACTGGGAGGAGCTGCGGAGGCTCGTCTCGTCCTGCTCCCCGTTAGCTATCTTTTTGCAGGAGACCATGCTAGGCGTGTGCCCCTTGCCCGCCCTCCCGGGATACAAGGGTCTTGCGACCCCACCACCGTGGGATGGCCGGGCTGGGGGATGCGCGGTTTACACCCGGCATGATGTCTCCGTTCTTCCTTTCTCTTTAGATACCTCCTTACAGGCAGTGGCTGTGCAGCTGCACCTGGATAGGAGGTATACTATCATTTCTGCGTACATTCCACCGTCAGCTGACTTCGACGCGGGGGACTTCCGCCGCATCGTAGCACAGTTGCCGAGGCCCTATCTCTTGCTTAGAGATCTGAACGGCAGGCATCCTCTCTGGGGAGATTACTCCATAAATCCCAGGGGACAAGTCCTTGCCGATCTGATCGAAGAGCTTGAGATGGGTGTCCTAAACATGGATGAGTTTACGCATCACTGTCCGAGAACCGCTTCATTTTCTTGCCTTGATCTATCTTTGTGCTCTTCGGATGCACAGCCTGATTTTGATTGGGGGGTGGTCGATGACCTCCATGGTAGTGATCACTTTCCCATTCAAATATCATTTTCAGGGCAACTGCCGCCTGAGAGACCACCTCAGTGGTGCTTGGCGCGGGTGCGGTGGCCTGCATTTCAGGAAATGACTGAATTCTCTATCTCAGTCGAGGAGTTTAGGTCGGTAGATGAGGCCGTTGAGTTCTTCTCCGGCAACCTCATCGCCGTGGGCCTGACTACTATTCCTAGGACGTCTGGCCGTTTTGCACGCCGACCACTCCCATGGTGGTCGGCCGAGTGTGAGACGGCCCTCAAACAGAAGCTTTATGCCTACATGCACTATAAGCGCCGTCCGAACGATTTCACTGTCGCTGAATTTCGTCGGGCTAGGGCTAGGTTCCGGTATATTTCGAAGCACGCCCGCCGCTCTTATTGGCGGGCATATGTGTCTTCACTTAACGGGAAGACCCCTTTAGCTGAGGTGTGGAAGCGAGTCAAAAGGATTCGGGGCAAGTTCTCGCAGGACCCCCCTCCCGTTCTCCAGGAGAATGGGACCGCAATCTCGGACCCCGCGTCCGTGGCGGAATCCTTCGCGACCGCTTTTTCTGCATTCTCTAGCCGTGATGCTGCTCCGCCAGCATTCAATGCACGTCGTGATGTCGCGGAAGGCCGCCGGCTGGACTTTACCTCCAGAGGCGGAGAACCCTTCAACGACAAGTTTACTGTAAGCGAGTTGCGTTCCGCTCTCGCTTCGTGCGCGGACACCGCCCATGGTCCGGACGATGTCCCGTACGCCATGCTTCGACATCTAGGTGAGCGAGGCATGGCCTTTGTGTTAGATTTGTTCAACAGGATCTGGGTGGAAGGTCTTCTCCCAGACTCCTGGCGAATCGCTACTGTGCTTGCCTTTCGCAAACCGGGGAGAGATCACTCTACTCCGACCAGTTTCCGCCCAATCTCTCTAACCTCTTGCGTGTGCAAGTTGATGGAGAAATTGGTAAATGTTAGATTAGCCTTTTTCCTGGACAGCGGAGGCCATCTGTCTTCCGCATAGTGCGGCTTCCGCAAGTTCCACTCCACGTCGGATGCTATGCTTCAACTGGAAAATGCCGTCTGCGAGGCTTTCCTTCGTAGACAGCACTACGCCACGGTGTTTTTTGATCTGGAGAAGGCCTATGATACCGCATGGCGATACGGTATCATGGAGACTCTCCACACGATGGGGGCGAGGGGACGCCTCCCAATTTTTATATCTGAATTTTTGCGAGATCGTCGATTCCGCGTACGGGTGGGGGGAGCCCTCTCCGGCCCAAGGAGCAGGAAGAGGGTGTCCCGCAGGGAAGTGTCCTCAGTGTCACACTCTTTGCCCTGAGCATCAACGGCATCACTTGGGTGCTGCCGGAAGATGTTCTCGCTACGCTCTACGTGGACGACCTTTCAATCTCTTTTGGCGCGGCCCAGATGCCAACTCTGGAGCGTCGACTCCAACAGGCATTGAACCGCGTCTCTCGCTATGCCGAAGCGCACAGGTTTCGGTTTTCTTTGGCCAAGACTAAGGCGGTGCACTTCTGCAGCCATCCACGGCTTCACCCCGACCCAGATTTGTTTCTTAATGGGGTGCGCCTGGATGTGGTTGAGTCGCACCGTTTCCTTGGTCTTGTATTCGACCGACGCCTCACCTGGGAGGCTCATATTCGCAGCCTTAGGGTCTCTTGTACCCGCGCCATGGACATTCTCCGTTCCGTGACGTTCAGCGCTTGGGGCGCTGATAGGGCTACTGCCTTACTTTTTTATCGATCCTTTGTTCGTTCGAAGCTCGACTACGTATGCGAGTTTTATGCATCCGCAGCCGAGCGTTTATTGCGGAAGGTGGATTCGATCCACCACACCGGCCTTCGCCTTGCGACCGGTGCCTTCCGCACTTCCCCCATTGAGAGCCTGTTGGTCGATGCTGGGGAGATGCCACTCGCTCTGCGCCGCGTGCAGTGTATCACTCGACTGTACGCGCGAGCCCGGCGCCTCCCTCAGTGGCCAACAGCTCTCACTGCATCCGCAGCTGATCTCGATGGTGCCTATGCCGTCGAGAGACGCCAGTCATACCCTAAGCCTTTTGGGTTTAGGGCCAGGAAACTCCTTCGAGAGGTAGATATCGCTCTCGGGCCGGTGGCGCCCCTGGTTTTGCCCAGGACGCCACCCTGGAGGGTACCACATTTGGCTATTTCTCGCCGGGAGTATTGCGTTCGACCTTTTTGGAGCACACATCGTGTCACGCTGGAACCGTACCAGTGTATACGGATGGCTCCAAGTCCCAAGAGGGGGTCGGCTTCCACGCCGTATCCCCTCTGTTTGAAGTCAGCGGGGCTCTACCAGGCGCTGCGTCTGTCTTCACGGCCGAGCTGGTGGCAATACACCACTCGGTACGGGAGATTACGCGACGTGCCCGGTTCGGAGACCGGATTGTGATTTATAGCGACTCACAAAGCGCCCTGAGTGCTCTCGGGGCATTGGAATCTCCGCATCCCCTGGTTCGCGATATCCGTGACGCCACGGTTTTGGTGAGCCGGGCAGATGTCGAGATTATCTTCTGCTGGGTTCCTGGACATGTAGGAATTGCGGGGAATGAGCGCGCCGATGAGGGCGCCAAAGAGTCCGCGAGGACTCTGCGACCGGACCAGCGTTTCGCTCTTCCTCACACCGACTACATGGCAGGAATATGGGCAGCTCTTCGGACTGCTTGGCAAAGAAGATGGGAGACGGTCGAAGGGAACTTAAAGTTGCGTGCCATTGCGCTGCGACTGTTCCCATGGACCTATCCCCCAATGCCGCGGCGGCTTCAGGTTGCTTTCTGTCGTCTTCGAATCGGACACACTCGTGTGACGCATCGCTACTTGATGGAGCGCTCGCATGCGCCCTATTGCAACGACTGCGTCGTCCCCCAGACTGTTCGGCATATTCTTGTCGAATGTCCCAGTCTGGGTGATCTTCGCGCACGATACCTGTCTCGGTACCGGGATGGGCGGGGTCGCTACCGCCTGTCCCTTGTACTCAGGACAAGTGCGTGCACCATGACTGGTGGACTTATTGACTTTTTGGGGGAGGCCGGCCTTCTCCCTTTCATTTAACCCGGTTTTATTGTTGTTGTTGTTTTTGCTTTGTTATTGTTATTTCTTTTTATTGTTGTTTCCTGTTGAATTTTTTTGAAGTAGCCTAGAACTAGGCTGTTTGTTTACGGCAACTTATGCCTAAGTCGGCAGATAGCCCCTTAATAAAAAAAAAAAAAATCTACAATAAACAATTTAAACAATTCATAGGATTGTGTCAGATCACGCACCCACAATATACAATTCAAACCAGCCACACAAGCGGATCAAAAACAAAAAGCACCATCGCCAGGGGAAGACAAAATCAAACTCCCCCACAATATAATATAACATAATCTGGGTGAAGATCATAGCTCTGCTCAATACTGGCTTCCAGTAACCAAACACCATGTTTTTAGCAGTAAATAACCGCACTAACAGTTTTTAGGCATTTCAGTCATCATTTACGGCTTTGTTTTGGTGCGGGAAGCAGTTATTTTTAAGATAGTATAATGGCAACCCATTGCTCGGCTCTAATGGCTTCCAGTAACCAAATGCCATGTTTTTAGTCCTAAAGAGCAATACTAATGGTGTTTTTAGGCAGTCTAGTGGTCATTTCCTGCTTTGTTTTAGTGTGGATAGCAGTTAAAAATAACTGCTTTCCATGCCTACTCGAAGCTGTAAATGACCACTAGAATGCCTACAAACCCCATTAATACTGTTTTTACTACAAAAAACATGGTATAGGTCTTCAGAAGATTCACCAGTAAAATAAGCTGAGGGCAACCCCCCTATTAAATATTTAAGTGGTCATAACTTTTTATTCATTAACTTAAAATGATTTTATGTACCTATCTTTACTCATCATTTGATAATTTATCTTTCAAATACACTTTAATTCAATATTCTAGTTCAATTAGGAGCTGAGTTATAGGACTTTGAAGTTCAGGGGTCCCCTCAACCTCACCCTAAATAAATTTTTTATTTTTTTTTAAAGAGCTCAATTGCTGACTGCCTACTTGGGCATTAGTCACTGTATTAAAAACTGCCTAGTACTAGGCTACTTTAAAATCTAATGCAATGACATAAACAATATAAATAAAATTATAGCAAAATTGAAAGGACTGTGGTGTTCACTGCGTGGAATGCACCAGAATCGGGTTGAAATATTGTCTTTGTGACTATAAAGTGTGATGACCCTCACCACCATCAAAATATTACTCTTAAGACACTAGTACAATAGTTCTAGGGATAGTGAAAGAGCCCCCTTAGATTAGTTAGAAATAGGCCTAGTGAGGATGGGGGACAGTGGAGAGTGGTTAGGAAACGTGTAGCTTGGGAGGCTTCTCCTGTTCTTTGTGAGAATAGGGTTGCCTCTGTTGAGGTGGTTAGCCAGGGGGAGAATAGGTGTGTGAGTCAGAGGGACACAGAACCTATTAGCTTGACTAATAGATTCAGTGCCCTAAGAGAGGAAGTAACTGGAAGTGATACGACTGATGGGGCTGGGGGTGGAGGTAGAGTGACTGGTAGTTTGAATGAGAATAGGAGTGGGGATGGAGTTAGGTCTGTGGGGGTTAGGAATAGGAGTCTGACTGAAGTGCTTGTGATGGGTGATTCGTGAGTTAGATATTTAGATAGGAAGTTGAATGCAAGTAGATTGAATGGTTTGAGGGTGTGTTTGCTGGGTGCTGGAGTGAGAGATCTGTCTGATAGGTATTTGGAGCTGGTGTCTGGCTGTGCAAGGGATGCAGTTGTGATTACACATGTAGGAGTGAATGATGTGAAGAAAGTGGGTGTGTGAGAGCTACAAGAGGTTGATTGAAAAGGTGAAAGAAAGTAGAATGAAAGGTGTTGTGACAGGTGTGCTTCCAAGAATGGATGTTGGGGGATGTGTGAGATTGAAGGTGTCATGTTTGTGATGTGTTGGATAGGTTTGTTGGAATGAGTAGGATGGGGGTAGATGTGTTGTGGGCGGAGTATGATCGTGTTATTAGGTCTTTGCGGGCGGGAAACTAAATACTAATAGTGGTCAGGGAATTATGAGAATACATTATAGTACTGAAAGTAGAATGGACTTGGCAGATAACAGAAATAGGTTCCAAGACGATAGAGGTGAGGTCATTCAGGTTTCAAGAGGTGCTTCAGGGATAGGGGGGTTAAATTGTTTCTATACAAATGCTCGTAGTCTTAGAAACAAGAAGGATGAGCTATTTAGTTATATTAGTGATGAGGATATAGATATATTATGTGTTACTGAATCATGGGTTAATGAAATAGAATTTAGTGACACTATAAGTGAATTTGATTTACAGGGTTATAATATGTACATTAGTCAAAGGACAGGTAGAATTGGTGGAGGAATAATTATCTATATAAAAAACAACATTGTTCAAGTTTAAATACTTCAATAAAGCAGGATGGAGTTGAGTCACTTTGGATAGATATTAGGTTCAGTAAAAATAGAATGGTGCATTTGGGAGCTTTTTACAGACCACCTGGGCAGACTGATGATATAGATAAATTAATGATAAGGGAAATAAGTAAGGGATGTGAAACAGAGGCAGTTATTATTGGGGACTTCAACTTAAACTCTGTGGACTGGGAGAATATGATAGGTAGGGATAGAACAAGTGGCAGGTTCATAGAATGCTTTGAGGATAATTTTTTGAATCAATTTGTTAATGAGCCAATGAGGGGGGACAATATATTAGATTTAGTACTTTCCAACAGTGATCATTTAGTTAAAGAATTGACTGTTGGGGAAACATTGGGAAATAGTGACCATCAGATAGTTTGTTTTAACTTGGGAATTGAGAAGGGTAAAATAACTGAGAATGCTGTAAAAGTTCCAAATTTTCATAAGGGAGATTATGTAAAACTTCGAAGCTTGCTAAATTTGGTAGACTGGGATGTAGAATTCAGAGTTAAAAATGCTTATGGGATGTGGGATACTTTCAAGCATATAATAAATTTAGTCCAAGAGCAATGTATCCCAATGAAGGCCATTAGGAACAAAAGTAGGAAATCATTATGGTGGAATCAAGAGATAGCTAGAAAAATTTCAGAGAAGAAAAGGGCATACAAAAAATTACAGGTAGAAAATACTATTCAAAATTTAAGTGATTATAGAATGGCTAGGAATGAGTTATGTATAGTACTCATGGGTCAATGAAAGAGGTGTTTACTACCATTAGTGTGGATTGGAGGACGATAAAAGGACTAATAGGTGAGTTAGATGCTACCAAGGCCTCCGGCCCTGATAATATTCATTCTAGGATACTTAAAGAAGGGGTAGAAAGTATCTCAATAGCTCTGGACAAGTTGTATACTAGGTCACTGGAATATGGAGAAATACCCGATGATTGGAAGAGAGTGAATGTAAGCCCCATTTTCAAGAAGGGTAGTAAAGAGGATCCAAATAACTTTAGACCGGTTAGCCTAACTCCTGTAGTCTGTAAAATTCTTGAGAAAATAGTTAAAAAAGGCATTTGCCAACATCTAGAGAGGGAGGGGTTATTCAGCGATGCTCAGCATGGGTTTAGATCAGGTAGATCATGTTTGACTAGTTTACTAGACTTTCTGGAGTTTGTAACAAATCAAGTAGATAAGGGAGAGAATGTAGATGTAATTTACTTGGATTTTAGTAAAGCATTTGATAAGGTACCACATAGGAGACTAGTTCATAAATTAAAAATGATTGGGATATGTGGGGGTGTTTCAAATTGGATAGCTGAGTGGCTAAAAGATAGGAAGCAAAGGGTAGTGCTAAATGGTGTAAAGTCAGAGTGGAGGGATCTTATCAGTGGGGTTCCTCAGAGATCAGTTCTCGGTCCATTATTATTTGTCATCTATATAAACGACCTTGGGGAGGCAGTTAATAATAAAGTGTCAATTTTTGCGGATGATTCCAAATTAGCAGCTGTATTTAAAGATATTGATGATAATTTTAAAGTGCAGGGGGATTTAAATAAATTGTTATCCCGGGCATATAAGTGGCAAATGACTTTCAACCTTGATAAGTGCAAAGTTATTAACATGGGAAAAGATAATAGAGAATTTAACTATGAAATGGATGGGCATTAGCTGAGCTCAGTAGAGGATGAGAAAGATCTAGGAGTAGTAATAGATAAGTCATTAAGGTTTTCTAAGCAGCATATTGAAGCAAGAAATAGGGCAAATAGAGTGCTGGATTTCATTAAGAGAAATGTCAGTTACAAAAGTAAGGAGGTTATTCTTAAACTCTATAACTCTTATGTTAGGCCATATCTAGAGTACTGTATACAGGCATGGTCCCCACATTTTAGACACGATATTAACCTTCTTAAGTCAGTGCAACAGAGGGCAACAAAGATTATTCCTTCTCTAAGGCACCTTGAATATATAGATAGACTGAGCGTATTAAATATGTTCTCATTCGAAAGGAGGTGTGTGAGAGGGGATATGATTGAGCTCTTTAAATTTTTTTCTGGGATAGATAAATTGGATGTTAGCATGTTTTTTGAGTTAGATGATGTTAATCGGACTAGAGGTCACCACTTGAAAATTAAAAAGCAAGGGTGTAGGTTGGATTTAAGAAAATATTTTTTTGGCAATAGAGTGGTGGACTTCTGGAACAAATTGCCGCAGAGGGTAGTAGGTAGTCCAAATTTAAATGTATTTAAGAGTAGGTTGGATGAGTTTATGGGGAGGAAAGATTGTGATGGTTCCTAAGTTTTGTATATATTAATATTGTTTGTATATATTAATATTGTTTGTATATATCTATAGCTGCATGATTTAGTTCTTGACAAGCCTTGATTGGTGATACCCTTGTTTCTGGATGCAATCCTCTGGATGTATTTTTCTTGGTAGTTTGGGTATCCTAAAACAGAGGCTGTTTTACTCGGATGACCTATGATGGGCCCTTGTGGCTTTTGTCATCTGTTATATTATATTGTGGGGGTACTTTGATTGTGTCTTCCCCTGGCGATGGTGCTTTTTGTTTTTTATCCACGCGTGTGGCTAGTTTAAATTGTATATTGTGGGCACGTGATCTGACACAATCCTATGGATTGTTTAAATTGTATATTGTAGATTCATGATCTGACACAATCCTATGGATTGTTTATAAAGTAGTTGCATGATCTGATATAGTCCTATGTGGGTGGGTTTTGATGGATGCGGATGACCTTTGATAGGCCCTTGTGGCTTTTGTCATCTGTGAAATTATGTTATGTTATGTTATGTTACAAAGAAGTATCACAGGCTTTAATAACAAAAAAAAATGTGTGTGCCCCTTCTTATTCAATATTACCAATTATCCTGCACCATATAGAAAAATTCCTGAGCCTACTGATGATCTACAAGAGGATTGTAACATTGACAGGAGCCGGTGTGCCCACTCTTCCATTTTGCCCAATCAAAGGCAGTGTGCAGGCCCCACTGACATCTGTGATGGGCCAAAGGCTCTATGCATCCCCTGTCAGGATACCTGACACTTTGTTGGAGAGGGGTGTGGCCAACTCGAGGCTCCTACTGAGGTGGTGATGATCCTGGAGGGGCCCTCGACCAAGATAGTAGGGTCTTCCTTGTGTGTGAACCCTTGCTCAGTATCACATGCTCAATCTTAGTCTGCCCCTGTGCAAGGTTCTCCTGACATGGCTCATAAGGAGGAGAGGGACCTCCTCCTCCATTAAGGCTATCCCACCCCCGACATGAATGTTTCCTTCTCCCTTAAGGTGAAATGGTTAAGTGCCTCCACTGAATTGTTTGACTCGCAAGAGGCACCCCCACCCCCCAGGTTGTTGTGAGATCATCTTCAGGGACTCCTAAAGCCAACCCAAGGCTGGACCAAAGGTTTTGAGGCAGGGGGAGGAAAAGGCTTACATGGTGAGCTCAAACTCCCCCTGATAAGGCCTTGAAGGTGAAAATGCCTTGTACAGCTAATAGCCCCCAGGGTTCTGCCTCTGGGAAGTATATGGCCATTTACATGAGGATCTTTGGATCAAATTGGACTCACTGCATCTCCTCAAAGCTAGGCCTGGGGGGCATATTCTTTTAATAGCATGGCTGTGGACTCCTAGCCAACTGGCAGAAGGTGTGGAGGCTCATCTTCCATTCAGCACCCCGTCCAACCCCAGCTTAGCCTCTTCTCCTTCCTTCAAAACACTTGTTTCCCCCCTGTTTCCTTGCTTTTCATACAACCTCTCCCACAACTTTCTCCGGTCAGCCTCTAATTTCACAGGGTAGATGCTGACCTCCTCCGCCAACTATCCCTGATTGGGGCTGAGGGGGGAGGAAACAATGTTCCCTAACCCTGAGCTCCGGTTCAGGATGGTGGGTTTTAACAACCTGCTTTATCCCCACCCATACCTTCCTCACATCCCATTTTCTTCTAATTTCACTATCTTTGTTTTTACGCTGTGTCTAAGGTGGAGCCTCCAGGCCACCAGGTGGGAGAGGTGGTCCTGAATGGCGGCACCTGGCTCTGCCAGGCCTGTATGCACTCCTTGCAGGGCAGGCTACTGCGAGGGGTCAAGAGCTATTGCATCCCATAATTGAAAGAGGGTCACCATGCCCAATGATGAAGAAAAAAAAAATCTCCCCTTAATTTCCCCAGTTCCATTGTCGGAGCCGCCCTCGGGCAGCAGCACAAGAAAAATGGAGGTCCCATGCCCTGTGCTTGCGCAGGGGACCCTCCATATTTCTCTAACTGGAGAGGAGGCTTACTCCTCTCCTTCGCCTACGGGTGTAAGGGACTCCCCCTCACCCCCTTCTCTGGAGGTGCTTTCAGGCACCTCCCTTTTTCCAGTGGCTGTCCCCCCTTTTCTTTCCAAGGGGACTGCAAAGAAAGCCAGCAGGCAGCTCATAGATGACCGCTCCCCAGTGAAGCGGCTTGGTAGGGCAAATCCCCTTAGGGGGGAGAGGGAAGCCAGGCCCCTTCGGTCACTTCCCTCAAAATACCTACTAAACCTTGCCAGGGTCAAGGCCTGTGCCTCCCCACACATGACTAGTGACGCTGCCAACGGGACCTGCGATGTCCTGGGAGGAGATGGCCAACTGGAGGCCCCTCCTGAAATAGACATGGTCCTTGAGGCAACCCAGCCTCAGACGGTAGGGCCTTCCATGGGAGGGAATCTGGGCTCGGCGCCAAGCACCGAACCCGAATCTGCCCCTATGCAAGGTCCTCCTCAAACGGCCCAGGTTTCCAAGGCAGTACAAGGAGGGGAGGGATCTCATCCAACCAGTGCCCCTGCTACTACCAGGACCTTCTCCATCTCGGAGAAGGACCTGGCTAAGGCGGGTCCATCTGGCCTAGGGGCTTCTGCCGGAAGAGGGGAGAAGCGGGTTCATTCCCAGTCCTCTTCTAAAAAGAAAAAAAATAAGAAAAAGACTAAGAAGACTCGAGGCTCCTTTCCTACATGGTGGCTTCGGGGACAGATGGGTCTGCTTCCACTTTGGTAAGCGGCCAAGCCAAGATCGGCACATCTGGTCCCTCCGGCCCTGGGTACATAGCCTCCGACTATGACTAAGACAAAAAGAGTGCAGGGCAGAGCATCAATAACATCGGGACCCCTCATTCAGAGGTTACCTGGCATTTTCAGCCCGCTCGCTTCAAACGCTTCAACAGGATCCATCAGATGAGAGCATTAGCTAGTGTAATTGGTAGAGAGCCGAAGGTGACCGGTTTCTCGGACTGGAGCCTTCTGGTAAATGCGGCGGATCCCTCCGAGGCGGCCAAGATAAGTGCTCTTTGGACACTTGATGGCACCCCGGTGAGTGTGACACGCAACTCTACCATGAACTTTGTGAAATGATTAGTTTATGCGAGGGAACTCATTGACTACTCCATAGAGGACATCACCTTAGAGCTGGCTGAGCATGAGGCAGTCAAGGTCGAATGTGTGATGAGAAAACAGGGAGGGGCATCGAGACCTACCCCTATACTTTGTCACGTTCGACTGTGTGTGCCAGTTGGTACCGCTACCACGTAAAGGCATTCGTGCCACTACTGCAATGGTGCTATTACTGTCACCGCTTCGGCCATACAAATCACTCATGTAAACGTGCAAATCAGGGTCACCCAAAGTCTGTGTAAATTGCTCCAAGGCCGCACACTGTAGCGGGCTGAAAATCTATTACTCTAATCCCGATCGTTCCAACCCGCTTCCTACACTAATTCAGATGTGAGAAATTGAAGGAGAATGAAACGGATTGTATATACAGTTCTTTACTAACAAAAAAAAAATGTATAATAATATTCACAATGGAGAGGGGTGATATATTAGAGATCTCTTTACTATTTATACACAAAAAATATAGCTAAATTTCCTTTATATATGAAATAAAAACCCCCAACCAAATCCTACTTACAAATACTATTAATTGATCCTAAGAAACATTCTAAAAAAAATCGAACAACCCCAAAAATCCAGACTACAACAGTCAATATATAGTTAACAAAAAAAAGAGAAGGCCTCACGTGGTACAACAAAAATCTTTGTATTCAAAACTAGCGCCTCCGAGCTTGGACTAAGATAACTGACCTTGTTACAGTTGTGTGGCTATTTTAAGCCCTCCTTCATTAAAGCTAAACTATTTTACACTCAACCAAGTAAGACAGAACATGGCCTAGAACCTTTGTCATATACTAGTGGCTTTTGGTATTTAACAATACCAAAAGCTAACTAAATAGTTAGCTTTTTGTTTGCAATATAAAGATTAGGAAACTAAGTCCTTTCTAGAATATGGCGCCTGGAAACAAAGAAAAAACATGGTAATTTATTTTAGACATAAAATAAACAAAAAACAAAACAAACCCATTCACACACACATTCTTACAGAAGGAGGGAGAGTGTATTGGGAAAAAGGGTGGGAGAATGGCCCCTTATACAGACACTCACATTTGCTCCACCACAACACGATAAGTCTAAATCGTGCATGGCCAAGTGTGTCAATTGTGGAGAGCCGCACCCCGCTTCTTCGAAGCAATGTGGTGCATATCTCCTTGAGAATGAAATCCTGTCCGTTTAGGCCCAGGATCGACTCATTCCGCGAGGCTAAGGACTTGGTCCGTCCTGGCAGGCCCGGCTCTGCTTGGGACATCTTATGCCTCAATGATTAGAAAGGCACCCTGCTCCTGGCCCATCCAGGCCAATGAGCATGGTTGTTTCCACGCCCATTCGGAGCCCTTCTGTGGGTTCTACTCAATCCAGGTGCTCCCCCTCCCCTAGCATGACCGTTTCCCATAAGGCAAAATGGTCATGCGCCTCCACCGAGTCGTTAAACTCACAGGAGGCAACACCACTGAAGTTGGTCGCCAGGACATCTTCTGGGGTTCCTAAAGCTGTCCCCCAAAAGGAGGACAGGAAGAAAGGAGCTTCGGCGCCTTCGCCCAACCCTAGTGGTGGGCTGTGGCTCGGGGATGGTGGTTCCTCGAAAAGAGGGCCCCCCACCCCTGAAGCTGCAATGCCCGCCTAAGGTTTTGAGGCGGAGGGAGGAAAAGACTCATATGGCGAGCCCAACCTCCCCCAATAAGTCCACGAAGGCGACAGCGCTTTTTCCAGCCATTCCCGTGAGGGTCTTCTTTTCGAAGAGGGCCCCCGCATCTCCTCCGAGCTAGGCCTGGAGGGCATATTCCTTCAATGGAATTGCCGTGGACTCCGGGCCAACTGATAGGAGCTGCGGGGGCTCATCTCGTCCTGTTAGCTATTTTTCTGCAGGAGACCATGATAGGCCCCCTGCCTGCCCTCCCAGGGTATAAGGGTCTTGCGACCCCACCACCACGAGATGGCCGTGCTGGGGGATGCACGGTTTACACCCGGCAGGATGTCTCCATTCTTCCTTTCACTTTATATACCTCCTTTCAGGCATTGGCTGTGCAGCTTCACCTGAATAGGAGGTATACTATCATTTCTGCGTACATTCCACCGTCAGCTAACTTTGATGTGTGGGACTTCCACCACATCGTGGCACGGTTGCTGAGGCCCTTTCTCTTGGAGATCTGAACGGCAGGCATCCTCTCAAGGGAGATTACTCAATAAATCCCAGGGGACAAGTCCTTGCCAATCTGATCGAAGAGCTTGAGATAGGTGTCATAAATGTGGATGAGTTTATGCATCACTGCCCGAGAACTGCTTCATTTTCTTGCCTTGATCTATCTTTGTGCTCTTCGGATGCACAGCCTGATTTTGATTGGGGTGTGGTCGATGACCTCCATGGTAGTGATCACTTTCCCATTCAAATATCATTTTCAGGGCAACTGCCGCCTGAGAGCCCACCTCGGTGGTGCTTGGCACGGTGGCGGTGGCCTGCATTTCAGGAAATAACTGATTTCTCTATCTCAGTCGAGGAGTTAGGACGGTAGATGAGGCTGTTGAGTTCTTCTCCGGCAACCTCATCGCCGTGGGCCTGAATATTATTCCCAGAATGTCTGGCCGCTTTTCACGCTGACCACTCCCATGGTGGTCAGCTGAGTGTGAGATGGCCTTCAAACAGAAGCGTTATGCCTACATGCGCTATAAGCGCCGCCCGAACGATTTCACTGTCGGTAAATTTTGTCAGGCTAGGGCTAGGTTCCGGAATATTTCAAAGCACGCCCACCGCTCTTCTTGGCGGGTATACGTAACGGGAAGACCCCTCTGGCAGAGGTGTGGAAGTGAGTCAAAAGGATTCGGGGCAAGTTCTCGCAGGACTCCCTTCCCATTCTCCCCGAGAATGGGACCACAATCTCGGACCCCGCATCCATGGCGGAATCCTTTGTGACCATGTTCTCCGCATTCTCTAGCCAGGATGCTGCTCCGCCAGCATTCAATGCATGTCATGATGATGTGGAAGGCCGCCGGCTGGACTTTACCTCCAGAGGCGAAGAACCCTGGCTGGACTTTACCTCCAGAGGCGAAGAACCCTTCAATGACAGGTTTACTGTGAGTGAGTTGGGCTCCGCTCTTGCTTTGTGCGTGGGCACTGTCCATGGTCTGGAGATGTCCGGTATGCCATGCTTCGACACCTGGGTGAGCGAGGCATAGACTTTCTGTTAGATTTGTTCAACAGGATCTGGGTGGAGGGTCTCCTCCCAGATTCCTGGCGAATCGCTGCTGTGCTCGCCTTTCGCAATCCGGGGAGAGATCACTCTACTCTGGCTGGTTTCTGCCCAATCTCTCTAACCTCTTGCGTGTGCAAGTTGATGGAGAAATTGGTAAATGTTAGATTAGCCTTTTTCCTGGACAGCGGAGGCCATCTGTCTTCTGCACAGTGCAGCTTCTGCACAGTGCAGCTTCTGCAAGTTCCACTCCATATCGGATGCTCTGCTGTGACTGGAAAATGGCATCTGCAAGGCCTTCCTTCGTAGATAGCACTACGCCACAGTGTTTTTCGATCTGGAGAAGGCCTATGATACTGCATGGCTATACGGTATCATGGAGACTCTCCACACCATGGGGGGCAAGGGAACTCCTCAAAATCTTTATATCTGAATTTTTGTGAGATCATCGATTCCCGTGTATGGGTGAGGGAAGCCTTCTCCGGCCTAATGGAGCAGGAAGAGGGTGTCCCGCAGGGAAGTGTCACACTCTTTGCCCTGAGGATCAGAGGCATCACCTCGGTGCTGCCGGAAGATGTTCTCGCTACGCTCTACATCAACGACCTTTCAATCTCTTTTGGCATGGCCCAGATGCCAACTCTGGAGCGTCGACTTCAACAGGCATTGAACCGCGTCTCTCGCTATGCCAAAGCGCACAGGTTTCGGTTTTCTTTGGCCAAGACTAAGGTGGTGCACTTCTGCCGCCATCCACAGCTCCACCCCGACCTAGATTTGTTTCTTAATGGGGTGCGCCTGGAAGTGGTTGAATCGCACCATTTCCTTGGTCTTGTATTTGACCGACGCCTCACCTGGGAGGCTCATATTCACAGCCTTAGGGTCTCTTGTACCCCTGCGATGAATACTCTCCTCTCTGTGATGTTCAGCATTTGGGGCGCTGATAGGTCTTACTTTTTTATTGATCCTTTGTTCATTCAAAGCTCCACTATGGATGCAAGTTTTATGCATCCGCAGTCGAGCGTTTATTGCGGAAGGTGGACCTGATCAACCACATCAGCCTTCGCCTTGTGACTGGTGCCTTCCGCACTTTCGCCATTGAGAGCCTATTAGTCGATGCCTGGGATATGCCACTCGTTCTATGCCACGTGCAGTGCATCACTCGCCTGTACGAACGAGTCCGGCGCCTCTCAGTCGCCAACAGCCTCACTGCATCCGCAGCTGATTTCGATGATGCCTAATGCTGCTGAGAGACGCCAGTCATACCCTAAGCCCTTTGGGTTTAGGGCCAGGAAACTGTAGGGGAGATGGTTAGCTGCTTAAATCCGCACTCGCGCAGGGCAGCTTGTGCAACTCTGGCCTTGTGGACTTTGACGACGAAGTCGATTATGGGGTGTGAGGTTTCTAGTGACCCAACGGGCAGATACCTTGGTCATGGCCAAATTGTCGTGGATGATGTTGATAATACTTCCATGTGATATTCCAAGTTCTCGCTCGATTTCTTCGACCTTCACCCGTCGATTTTCAATGATCATCCTCTCCAGACGGGCCACATTGTCCTCGTTGGTTACGTCTGACGGGCGTCCTGGATGGGGCTCATCTTCAAGGAACTCACGACCATGGTGAAACTCCCTATTCCAGCGAGCAATGGTTGCATAGGAAGGAGCGGTGTCGGTGTACACTGCAACCATGCGTTAATGGATCTCTTTTGCATTCTTGCCTTCCTTGGTCAAAAATTTGATCACTGCGCATTGCTCAACCTTCTCCATTGTTGAAAAATTTGTGACTGGCAATCTGCGATCAGCTATTTCTTCTTATATAGATGAGGCAGGACCTTGCGGCTGCAGGTCCTGACTTGTCATAACTTGTCCTAACACCCCCACAAATGGCCATCCCCCTTCCTCTGTTTTGCCCTACCGATTCGCAAAACTTATTGACCGCCCCTCGTAATATCCTGCAAACCATGCTTTGAAAACTGCGTGAGCAAGGCATGGTCTTTTTGTTGGCCTTGTTAAACATAATCTGGATGGAGGGTATCTTTTGAGATTTATAGCAAATGGCTACTGTGCTTGTTTTTTGCAAGCCTGATAGAGATTACTTTACTCTGGCTGATATCTGCTCAATTTCCTGCATGGGCAAATTCGATGGAAAAATAGGTTAACATTTGGTAAGCTTATTGTGAAAGCATGAAACTCAATACACCGTTGTCACACAGAGTGTTTAACTTTGGGTTCTTTATCACTGTTTTCCCCTCAGTTTAATAACACTGTCCCGCTTCAAGAGGGTGGCCATGTCCATCTCCCCCTCTTGGGGTAGAAGGGAATCGCTCTCATTTCCTGTTCGCCTCATCGATGCCCAAGATTATCAAGGTTCATGTTTGCTTAAGCTATGTCTGATATCCCTTGCGAATCTCACTTAATTCCCTTCGTTTCGTTGATGCCCAAGATTATCATGGTTCATGTTTGCATAAGCCGCCTCCGATATCCCATTTGGAGGCCATCATGTGCGAAACCCTCTCCCGACCATGGCTGTGGCTACTATTTAAGGTGATGTCTGCAAATTCTCAGTAGATAGAGAGAACCCAAGCTTCTTAGCATCTGTCTCCTGTGACATGATTCCTTCGCCCTTGTGATCTTGTCAGCAGATCATCGTGTAATCCGCCCTGATCAGAGGAAGATTACAGAAACCTGTTTATACCCCGGAAGATCATCCTGGGTTTCTCTCATCTCACTATATTGATTGAGACTTCCTGCTGTCCGCAGACAAATCTCAATTTCATGATTACTTCTCCCTGGAACTGAGGTAATATCAACTCCCTTTGGATTCTCTCTGGACGCCTTTGCATTGAGACCCCATCAACAAAGGCCTGGCCATTGGTCTTCCACATCCCCAGTTCATCCTCCAGAAGTAACCAGGAGTCCTTTCCTTGGAAGTCCCACCTCTTTGTTCCCAGTCCTAAGAAGAATTCCCCATTTGGTGTAACGCCTATAGACTTTCTAAATCTTTCATTCAATTCAACTTATTGGATCACTTATATATTTTTCCGGACCTAGTTTCCTTAATTTTTGCCTGTCATAATATTCTTTTGTTGTACTGGTTATTATTTAAATTTCTATATTTATCTATGCCCTTGTTCTTATTAATTGTATTAAAGTTTATTTTTGTAGGTGTGTTTATCTTTTGAATAACCCTTGAGACGAACTCGGAAAATGTAGTTCCTTTTAAAGAGCCAACCTATAATATCGCACTCCCAATTCAATTGTACCCAATCGCAGCGCCGATAGTGGCTGTTTGAGGTACAGTAGCAGTGTGTACCTTTAGAGACTTTTTGGTCACACACCTTCATCCCTCAACACTTATTTTCTGAACAGTGAAGCTTAGCTGTATCTTGCACATTGTAGCCTTTGAAAGTTCAAATCTATGCCTGATGCGCTGCTCTGTCTGGAAAATGCTCTCATCAACCCATTTTTAAATGGGCAGCACTTTGCTATGGCATTTTTTGATCTGGAGTAGGACTGTGACATTGCATGGTGATATAGTATCATAGAGATCCTCCATATAATGGGGGTAGGGATTGGGTGCCCCTCTCTGAATCATTGGGGCTCTTCCGGGTACTGTCTATTTTTACAGCGAAGTTGTTTGCAATACACTGCCTAGTTTAGGCCATTATGTGCTGTGCTTGTCAGAGACATTTGCAATTCCAGCGACTTAGCATGTACTAAGTGTCCTTGAGGCATTGGAATCTCTACATCCCTCAGTATACCTGGGATGCCACTGCTGCTGAGAGTTGGGAGGTTATTTATGTGGATTCCTGCACATGTAGGGTTGCAGGAAATCAGCACACTCACAAGGGTGCCTCACTTTCTGCACAGAATGATTGACTGTGCCAGCATTTTGTTCTTTTACCACTCTGGTCCATTGCAGGAATCAGGACACCACTTCAGGTTGCATGCTAAAGAAGATCCGAGACAGCAGACTGGTATTTAAAGCCTCATGTGATTGTGTCCCAACTTTTCCCTTCGACCTATTACCTCAATGTCTCAATTATTTAGGTCATTATTTGTCACCCCTGAATTAGGCACACTCCCAGGATGCAGCTCACCCCGAAACATTAGAGGGACTCCACACCCCACTGTGTAATTTTGCCGATTATGCCCATGCTGGTAGGAAGGAATAATAATAAAAAAAAAATCAATGCTCCTTGTTGGGGCTATATGTGAGCATGCAAATATGATTTGCTTGAATTTGATGCAACTGAAGCCATGAAGTATGATGTATTTTATATGCAAAGTGAAAGTTAAAGGCCACTCCTGTTGTCCTTTTTGAGGAAGATAGTCCTTAACTTTAGAATATGACTATCTTGATGAGGGAAACTAATCCAAATTTGGGGACATTATAGTGAACTGGATTCTGCTACCAATGGTAATTCAAGCATGTTTTACTTATCTTTGAGGCCTGAAAAATATTCAATTCATTTATAATTGGAGGAAATAATGGGTGTGGGAACTATCATTTAAAGATAATTTTGATGTGTCTCTATCAATTGAATTGTGTTGTTATTTATTGAAAATTATCTGTTATTGTGATATGTGGGTGGATAGCAGTTTGAAGGGTGTGGTTCAAAGCTAAGAGAGAGAAAGCCATTTTACTGAGCTATAGTCAATGCATGCTTAAATATTGCTATGTATAATTGTATAACTGTTTCCTTGAATTTTATTTGAATGATGGCTTTTGTATAACATTTTAGCTCTTTGTAGACAAACTATAGCTGTTCATGTTTTAAACTTTTTCTAATAGGTGAAGTTATAATAGATCTGCACCCTCTAAAATATATACACTTGATTTTAACTGATTAAGACATCACAATGATGGAAGATGATTATGTTGCTCGCACCTGGGAAGATCATGTTGAAAGTGAACCAATGGTATGTTGCATAGTTATATTACATAATTTGTACTTTTATTAAGAATTATAAATTTTGCCCCTTTAGGAATATGTTTGTAATGAATTATTTCCCTAGACTAGTTTTTGTTATAAATTCTAGTGAATTGATAATCCTGTACAAAGGTTCTATTTCATAGTTTTGTGTGTCTTTGCTATTTTGTATAGATTTATTTTTCAAGGTGTTGAATGCTTCCTCCCACCTCATTAAGCATTTTTATGAATTATCAGTCATCTATTACCTTGCCCTTTTCACTTCTGTTCTTTTCACCAATTTTTTAATGCCACAAATCAGTTAACTTCATTGGATTATGCAAATTGATATTTTTTCAATAATCAACCAATTTCTCAACTGCTTCTCCATCATAATTTACTCTAGAGGTTCAACTATTGTGCAGTACTCTCAACTTAGTTAAGTTTTCTCTTAGGGATGTACCAGATATCCAGTAACTAACTTATTTTCACCATCCAATATCTGAGTATCTGATATCCAGCCTTCGTTGAAATATTTGGGTGGACAGCTGGTTATTGTCCAAAATTTCTAAATTAAAACTGCTAGACTGGAGTTGTATGTATTATTTGCAGTTACTATGGAGTATAATATAAAGTTGAGTGAGCCATTGAACATTATCAAAGCCTTATAATAATTTCTTTTAAAGTGTTAACTGTGATTATAATGTATAGTCAATGTATTGAAAAAGTTTTACCAAATCATCTTGCAAGAATTTTGGGAAAAGGTTAAAAATCAGCACAACTGACTTTTGGATCAGGATCTATATTTTTTTGTAAAATTGTTAAGGACATTTAAAAGTACAATGTTCTAGCTATTTTTTTTTATTATTAATATTTATTTTTATAATACTTTATATGGAAGTTCCATACCCAATTGGGTAAAAGCATGGGTTTGAACCCAAATGGAGGCGGATACAAAACTTGTCATTAGTTGTGTGTATTGTATCGCTTCATACTAAAACTCCAAAACTCAACATACATTCCATAACCATTGTACAACACATCGCTACCCTTGCTATCCTTAAGATACAAAAACATTAGTCTTCATTGGTATTCCTGCCTGCTTGCCACAACCATACTCGGTCCAGAGAGTAGCTGCTCTCTACGGCATTGAATGTAAATTAGCACATCAAGGAATTTGTGCTACTGCCAAAGAGTTGCTACTACTGCCACTACCGCAGCCACACTAATCCCTCATGTAAGCAGGCAAGGTCTGGTTTACCTGAAGTCTGTAAATTTCTCTAAGAACATATATGATGAGTCCATATTGTGTATTGGGGAGAGTTGCACTCTACTTCCTTGAAGTAATGTGCCATGTATCTCATGAAGAAGGATACCCTGGCCAATTAATGACTTGTATTGTTGTGACCTGGGATGTTGTATGTCTCAAAAGTTAAACAGACACCCTGTACTTGTGACCTCTCCAGACCTACTAGCATGGTTGCTTCTACACTCATTCAGAACCTTTCTGCAGATTCTAATCCCTGTGTAGAGCTGATAGCTCAAAGGGTTTACACCCAGCCTCGTCTAAAACCTGGGTAATCCCTCCGAAGTGGTCATGAGACTCCTTGGATCTTTTTAGGGCTGCCTCATGAAATTATAGCAGCAAGAAAACTCCCCCCCCCCCAGATCTGACTGGGAGATGAGGGATCCCATCTCTCAAGCCACCTGTCCTGCCAAAAGTTTTGAGGTGGATGGAGGAAATACTGGCATGGCAAGCATCAACTGCTATGATCAATGCCCCATAGAGTTTACTTATGGGAAGTGGCAGTGAGAATAATATTCTCCTCTGGGAGGAGCCCTGCATCTCTCTTGAGCTAGGCCTAGAGGGCATAATATTCAATAAAATAGCCATAGATTCTACTTGCTATGCCAAGCGCACAGGTTTCAGTTTTCCCTGACCAAGACTAAACTAGTGCACCTCTGTCACCATCCATTTGCTTCACACTGACTTGCACTTGTTCCTAACTGTGGCTTGCATCAAAGTGGTGGACTTGCCCCATTTCCTTGTTATTTTTTTCTACCTATGCCTCACCTGGGAGACCCATATTTGTAACCCTATGGTCTCTTGTACCTGCACCATGGACATTGCTTGTTCTCACATTCAGCACTTGGGTGCTGATAGGGCTACCCTTTGTTTTATTGATTCTTTGTTTACTCAAAGCTTGACTATGAGTCTGAGTTTGATGCCTCTGCAGCCAAGCTTGAATTGTAGAATGGTGATGTGATCCACAACACTGGTCCTTGTCTGGCTACTAGTGGCTTATGTACGTCCTTTATTGAAAGGCTGCTTGTTGATGCTGGAGAGAAGATGCCACTTGCTCTGTACCATGCACAGTGCATTATGTGCATATCCCTCAGGTACCAGGAAACTTTGAGAGCTTGGTTCTCATGCTGGCTCTGCCCAAGACACCACCCTGGTGGGTATCACCTTTGACTATTTGTCTCCACATTTCTGTTAACAAAGATTCCACAGTGCTGGGAGTATTGTGTTTAACCTTTAGGTAGCACATTGTGTTATCCTGGATCTATGCAAGTGTACATGGATGGCTCCAAACCTGAAGAGGGGTGTATGCTTCCATGCTGTATCCTCCTCTGTTCAAGTTAGCTCGGTTATGCCACTCTCTGTGTCTATTTTCATCGCTGACAGAAGATATTTTGTGCTTGTTTTGGAGACTGGTTTGTTATTTATATCATTAATAAAGTGCACTTAGTGCTCTCTGGGCATTCAAATCTTTGCACTGTGGTATCTGTGATACCACAGTTGCTGCAAGTCAGGCAGATGTTGAGATTATCATCTTCTGGGTTCCTGGACATGTAGGGATTGTGAAGAATGAGGATACCAAAGAGTCTGTGAAGACTGTTGGACCAGACCAGAGTTTCGCTTTTCCTCACACACACTACATGGCATGAATTAGGTCAGCCCTTTGGGCTGCCTGCCAAAGGAGATGTGAGGAGCTGATGAGAACTTAAAGTTGACTTCTCATTGATGTACCTCACAATGCATTGGCAATTTCAGTTCACTTTTTGTCATCTAGGATTGGGCACACTCACGGAACACACTCAGATCACCCCAAAAATGTGATCTTGAAGATCACTTTTCAAGATCACTTTTAAGATCACTTTTATATGAATTGAAAAAAGTTGTAGTCCTGATATTCTCCTGAGGGCTAAGGCAATAAAAGCATCGCATCCTATCCATGTCACTTGATCTAAACAATGGGGATTGACAATTTCCCTTTGTTTTTCAGGCGGTAAACTTAAAACTGATATATTATTATAACTTATCAGCAAAGAAAAAACTATTAAATGACTTACATATAGTTATGTATATGGTAACATATATATATATATATATTTATATAGTTATGGACCATAACTCATATCAATGAATGGTCAGTGCCAAAACAGGTTCTTTTAACTTAGTTTTAGAGATCAGAATTGGACGTCTACATTGCTGGGTTAAGGAGGATACTCAAACAAAATTCTCTATGAGGAAATTCTTAAATAAGCCAGGAAGGCTTTAAATAAATGAGCATCACAAAACACAAAATAAGTATATTTACATGAAAACAAAACTAATATTTGGACTTTAAATAAAAAAAAAGAAATTCAGAATTTAGATACAAATAATTTAATACAACACAGAAAAAATAAACTTAGCCTTTTCTTTCAATACTTGCCGCATTGTTTCCGATGCTTTAGTCACTCAAGAACACAGTAAATACATAAGTAGCTAAAATTAAATAAAGTTTATAACATAAATTCAGTTGATGCATTTTACTGCAGTACGCAATTAATGAGTATAAAAGTAAAAGCTGCAAGTTCATTTATTGTTCAACCACTGTAAACATTTGCTTTCAACAAAACCAATTGTTCAAAGTTAGTATCCGAGAGATGACTTCTTTTTGGGCTATGAACCATGCCAGCAAACGAAAACACCGTTCCACTGGTGCAGAGGAAGGTAGCGTGGTGTTATACCTCTTGAATATCTTCTTTATAGCAGGATACCTATCCAAAGAGTAGAGTGACTTAGTGATGTCCTGCAAATAATTGAGGACTTCTAAGTCTTCCTGGTTGTTAGTAGCAGAGAATGAGCCGTTCATAGTTTGGGAGAAATCTTATTCAGATGATGAGTCTGAGTTCACCAAAGTATTGCCACTGATGTCAGAATTACAATTTCTGACAGCCATTTGCAGCTTGTCCTTTACTTGAGACTTGATTGTTTCAGGGTCGCCAAAATTAGGCGCTTGCAACAATGAAATCCAACTAAGTTTGAAATATGGATGAGATACTGAGGCCAAAACAGCATTGGTTACCTCGGGGCTCAATGACAAAAAATGACTAAATCTGGCATTAAAGCCAGAGACGACTGCTGCCAGTAATGGTATGCAGTGTCTCAAGCGTAGGTTGTTTGGTTGAATAGGCTCCAATCTGGCGAGGAGGGCATCTTGAGTCACTAGAAGTGTCGGAAGAAGACAACCGTAGAAACATTCTTTTTTGTCTATAATTTGTTGAGGGCTGCTGCAATTGGCTTTAGAACTGATAAATATTCTGAAATAAATTCCAATTCATTGTCTTTGAGGATGGGCAGATTCAATTCTTCAAGAGCTACATTCATGTCATTCTTATGTTTATATATTTGGCTTAATGAGTCATACATTGAGTTCCATTGGGTGACACATGGATAGCTAAATTGGACGCCAGTTATTTCCTATATTTTTTCTACTGACTTGGCTTTACTAGCAGCATTCCACAGCACTGAACATTTTCACCCCGCAGAATGCTTTATCTTCTTTAGGCCAGGTGATTTCAGTCCTTTATCTGCATCAGTTGTTGCTACCAAGTTCAATGTGTGGGAGGCACATCGAATATGCTGATGATAACCTCTTCATCAATATCGTCAGTACAATTCTGAACAAGGACACCAAACTCTTTAAAGCACTTCACCATGTTCGATGCATTGTTGGTGACTGTAGATACAACTTTTTGATAAGATAAACCATGCTCAGAGTTGATCCTGTCCAATATTCCAGCAATTTGATCAAAACTATGTGTTCCACAAAATCTTTGGCATGCCAGTGCAGCTGATCCTTGCGACAAGTCATCATTGATCTGTAATGTAAGATTATAAAATAAATGTATGTATATTATATTATAAATGAAGACTCACCAAATGAATGATTAAGGAACATATGTCAAATAATTGAAAAGATTATACTTTAAATCTATCACCAATGGTTAATTTATCAATTATAAAAATAATATACTAAATAACATACCCAATGTGCAGTGACTCCCATGAAACTGCGATGATTGGTTGACCATATTTTGCATGTAACATACACATGGTCAACTACTGTCAGTTTTGCCTGTGTCTTCCTTCATTGTACTGGTTGTTGATGCTTAGTGTTGACTGTTCGGCAATTTTGGCAGGGTCAGCATTGCTGCCGCTGGCATCTTCTTCTTTAGCTGGACACTTGAGATTTCTTCTCTGATTCATATTCATCCAAAATATCCGAATGTAGTTTCTGCACAAGAAAATAAATTATTATATTAAAATATTATTATTATATGACTTGAACATGAAGATGAAATGAAAAATAGAGGTGAAAATGAGGGGCTATTTAGTGTGGCCCCTCACCCTATGCTTGTCTGATTCTACCAGGTGTGCCTGTAGTAGGTTAGGCATATAGATACACAGGCTAGTTTAGGACCTAATTAGGTCTATAGAATTTCTTATTTTATTTAAGGTGTAGGCCTATACCTATTAAGCTCAGGAAAAAAATCAAGAATATGTACTTGGGGCCTAATTAATTTACAAGAACAGGTTCAAAGGAGATTGTTCCATGTTCATTTACACTCTTAGTATCAAACTTAGCTTTAGGCCCTAATTAAATGTTTTTAAATTTTATTATACAGGGTAGCCTGGTTGGTATTGCTTAATCATAATAAATTGGGTAGGTACCAGTACCATACCAATATAATTGGTTAAAATTAAATAGGCCTATATATTTCTAGGCTCAAACTAGGTCACACATCTGCTAGTTATGTTAATGTTGCTAATTACTACTTAGTTACTAAATAGTACTAACCCTGAGGTGCCTCCGAAGATTGCTTGTTGAGTCGAGGCCAGCAGACAAAATTGTAGTTTTCTTTCTACATTGAATGCAAATAACCTTGATATTGTTTCCAGTTTTTCCGACAATTTGAAAATATTTCCCGTTCAATAGCAAAGACTGATCCTTATTACCAAGATTTTTCTTTAAATATATTAAATACTGTTCTGGTGACAACCTAGAATATTTGGTTCCCTTGGGAGCCTGTTGAAGTTTTAAGATTGCACTCATTATTAAAAAATTCAACCTATAAATAAAATGTGTTAAATTAATTTATTATGAATACGGATGTGTAGTCTATATTTTATGCCTATATATTTGAAAAAAATATTTAAAAATTAAAATTAGCTATGAAAAATATCAATTTCTCATAGCTAATTTTAATTTTTAAATACCAACACACAAACATAAAACTTCATATTTAAAAATCTGAAATTAAAAGTGATCTTGAAGTGTAAAGTGATCTCCAAGATCAAGATCACAAGAAATAAAGTGATCTTAGATCAGGATCAAGATCACTATAATAAAAGTGATCTTCAAGATCAGATCACAATCTTGATCTTCAAGATCAAGATCGTCCCCATCTCTGCCTCTACTCCTTATTGCGATTACTGCATTGTCGCACAGACTCTGTCACATTCTTGTTGAATGCCCCAGTCTGGGGAATCTTCATGCATGCTATATGTGCCAGTAATGGGATGAGCAGGGGCACTGGTGCTTGTCCCTCTTACTTGGGACAGGATCATGTACAAAGTTCTTGTGAAGTCATAGACTTTGTGGGGGGGATTTCAGCTTCCATTTTATTCAAGTCTCTTTGGTGTTGACACATGCTCTGGCACTGGAGGGAGGTAGGCTTCCCTCTGATGCCCAAGTCTTCTGTCCTTTGCCTTTTCTTGATTTTGACTTCTCTTTAGCTGGTTTGTGTTTTTTTTATTTTGGTTGGTCTTTGACTTGTTTTTGCTTCCTTTTTATTATCTTTAATATAGGTTAACTTTATTACAGTGACTCATACTCAAAAGGAAGTTGCTAAGATAGGCTATTAAAAAAATTTATTCACTTTATCAACAAAGATGAACTTTTTACACACCTGTTGAAAGTAATTTAGGGAACCACTGAGGTCTTTCACTTTTTATCCTTTGATAGGAGTCTGCACACCTTCCTAGTATATCACTAGCTTTCCTGTTACTGCAGTGCTTTCTTTTGCAGCTTGGATAGACGCCATTAATTCCTATATATCACTCAAAAGAAGTACACATACACTTGATTTTTTTTTTAATATCATATACCAAACTGTTCCAACTTCCTCACACTTCAGATAAACTCTATTGTTAAAGAGTGCTAGATCTCCAGGAGAACCCTATCTAGTCTATATGCAGTTCATCATGGCAAATTAACTGAAAATAGTAAATTTTACATCTTTTTACCACTTTTTTGCAATTCACTCTGGCACGCTAGGTATCAAATTCTTGAAACACAGCAATTTGTAGGTGTCTCCTCTCTGTCCATCCATTTTTTATGAATCATCCACAGGCTCTTGATTAAATGAAGATGATGATTTTCCTCATTCTAAATTTTATATTTTTATGCTTTTTGTTCAAATCACTTTATTAGAACTTGGAATCTATGAAAACCTTGATTGTAGTGGAAAGTACCTATATTTAAACTGCAAGTCCCTTAATTAGATGGCCTAAAATTTTCTTTTCCTTACCCTCAGTTTATTATTAAGTTTTTCTTTTATTATTTTTTGTTCTCATTCTGGCATCTGATCACTCCAACTTCCCTTTTCAAATCAATAAATTTGCATATTTTTTTCATGAGGATGATGAGGAAGAAGATATGAATCCAATTGATGTTCAGCAACAATGTTTGAGTCAATTTTCCAGCACAGATTATATTATGGAGCCTGGAATATTCTCTACATTAACAAGGTTAGTGGATAGTTTCATATTTCAACCCCAAGATACCTACCAAATTCTAAATGAAGGCTTTGATTTAAATAACTGGTTATAGAAATGATCAGTATTGTTATGAGTAATAGAGTTTTCTATTTTAATCAATTATAATTTTTTTTATCTGAAAACATCCAAATTT